>OMKY01231716.1:7932-26054 GCA_900302395.1 Bregmaceros cantori | reverse complement strand
TATACATTAAATGTAAAATATTTTATAACAAAACTAAGGATGATTTAGCGCTTCGCTTGGCACTAACAACTGACATATTCCACAGACATATTCCACATTTTCCAGGGTGCTTTTTGAATGAACTTTGGAATGCGCTTCTTTTTGAATGCATGGCTTATTGATCCCAAGGAGAAATTACATTTTGTTGTGGGCTTGAGCACTATGCTAATGGTTGGCACACTAGGCACAGTGGTACACTGGGAATAAGTCGTCTGTCCTGCAACCGGTGGAAATCGGTGGTGTTAGATGTCCCGGCGGCCCGGGGCTAGACGGCACTAACATATGATTATCATATGGGAGTTATTCGGAGGATACGTTGACATCATTAGGCAGTGTTCTCTACACATGCACTTCTAATACAGGGTAAAAATATGGGCTTTGAAAATATGTACACATGAACACAAATCACAGTTATTACTGTAACGCTGATTTACGGATAAAAGACACGCCCTTCGCTTCGTATTTGGAAACGCGGGTACTCTCTCAACATGTCAGAGCCCATAAGCCCCAAATTACGACTTCCGGCATCCCAAATTTGGCAACCCAAATCCGTTCACGGCAATGGGATGACGTCACGCACGCTGCGTCTACTTCATATACAGTGTATGCTTCCAACTCACTCCGACTCTGAGATATCTGTCCCTGCGATTTTTACATGTCACCCAAATAGCTAAATCATGTTGAGTTTTTATATTTTGAACAGTTTCTAAGATGGATACATTGTTAGTGTAGCCAGGTGCACTTTGCCTGTGATCATGCACACTGGTGCATAAAGGATGCATTTTTCACTGAACTTTGATATTACAAAGATGTTTATTTTGTAGATCATTTTCCATCCCTTGCTCTGTGGACTCGTCAAGTCCTCGTAGCATTTAAGGATTAACCCTTAGGTTCTACGAAGAATCATTGTTGTCCTCGTGCATTTTTCATTTCATTTGAGCGACATTTGGGCGGTGATCAAGCTACTATAACGATGCCCTACAAATTCTTCTTAAAAGACCTCTGTGGCTGAGCGCGAGTGAACTGTTTGCTAATTTACGTATTAGCCCCTTTCACACCGTACTCCGAAACTTTATGTTCAAATTTATGGGCAGGCTCGATGCCTCGGAAAATGACATCATTAAAAGTCTGTCTGACTGCAGCTCCACCAGGTACCAGTCTGAGTTCTGGAGGCACTGATACAGCTGTCTTTTAAGTGTATAGTTCTATAATATAGTTTCTATATTTTTATTTTCGATTTGGATGTATTGAGGATGCATTGACTCTTACCCATTGTCGTTGTTTTTGCTGCGCTTCTAATTGTATTTGTTTGTTGTTTTTATTTTTTATTGTTTGTGATATGTACCTGTTATGGACCCTGAGTCTGCAAATAAAGATGTGTATATATACTACAAAAGTTCATGGGTGCACAGGATGCTGTTTTCACTGAATTCTGATATTACAAAGATGTTTATTTATTTTTAAAGAATCCCCACAGTGTGTAGATTATTTTGCACCTCTTACGTAAGCACTTAAGGGTTAATTAATACAATTTTTCATAGCAGTAGTAGTAGTAGAAGTAGTAGTAGTAGCAGTTGTTGGAGCCCTAATTTGTTGAAAATATCAATTATTTATTTGGATTTATAATAAAGATATTGAACATATAAAATAAAGATGTAATCATTATTATTATTGTTAATATTATTAAATTGATTAATTTATTTGCATTATTTGGACTAGTTGTTTAGCACTCCAGTTTGTAGGAAATTGACTGCACCTGTGCTAGGTATAGGTGCGCATTTAGAGAGCCAAGCCGTCCGATTTCGGCGGCTGGAGGCGAAACAGTTTTTTAACCGCCGTCTTCATCGCCATGAATGAAAGAACAATGAATCAAAGTATACCATGCACGGGCGCTTTTTGTTTTTTGCATGTTGACTGAATAAACGGAACAGTTTTGAAGTCCGACCTGGAGGTCTTATTATTTTTGCTTTTAGAATGTTAGACGACGCGTCATCAACCCGCCACCCAGACAACAGCCCTGTGGAATATGTTGGATTGTTGAAGCTGCCGTAACAGTAGAACTAGTACAGTAGATTTGCTACATTTGAAGACAGGTCTTAGGTCTCCCTAGTGTTAGGAGAGTTCCTGAACACAATGACTAGTGGACAGACAAAAAGAGGATTTCCAAGTAAACACAATTTATTTTCCATTTTAAATAAATGTTCAAATCATCCAGTGTAGGCTAATGTTGATTGGTTCAGAACATGGTGATGATGGTGATGGTACCAGTAGTCAACAGACCAGAGATGTTAAAGACGTGGTGTCATATGAAAACAGATGTGACACAGGAACACACAAAAAAAACAATATCACCCATACCTCCCATTGTTGTAAGCCAAATACATTGTATGCATGTGTATTTAAAAGTTAGCAGGGAGAAAATGACAAGAAAACAAAAGAAAAACCACAAATACCTGTCTAATTTGTTGTGCAAAAGGCCACAGTTTGAAAAAGAAATGGAAATGCGTCCATTAAAGATCCCATACTGTGCTCATTTGGAAACTTCCTGGGTTGATAAGATGTCCTTCATGTGCCGTGTCTCAAATGGAGCGATTTGTGCGCTACATTTAGGGGATAGGGCACTGAGTTATTGGTCGAATTTGAGTGCACTGAAAGTGCCTGCATGTTGGACTCTCGGCACACTAAACGGCCGCCATGCTGCCTATGTAGCGGACATGGAATGACGTGGACACCACACACATGCGCCAACATGTTGTAGTTCTGTTTGTAGTCCTACCTACCGGTGGTAAAGTTGGCAGCCCAAAGCGCCGGCGCGTCACAGCATCATTCCCGGTAAGTGCAAAATGGATGAGTTTGAGTCGAGAGAGTGTGACACTGTGCACCAAAAAGTCTCAGAGATACAGTGCACTATATTTCAATGCACTGACCCCAAGTGCACCATTTGAGACTAAGCAATGGTTTGTTAAGATGTACATCCCGGCTTGATAACTCGTACTTCCTGGTTTGATGACATGTGCTTCCTGGTTTTATAACATCCACTTCCTGGTTTGAAAAAAATGTACATATATACATACATACATATAATGAGAGGAATATATAAGGACGCCTTCAGGGAATGCAACAGGTTTTGCCATTTTTCTAAAAATAAAAGGTTTATCCAAAAGGTGTTGTCACTCTTTGATTGATTGGTCTGAGCTAGGGAGATCAGTTTTGTAACCGTTTGAAACAATTCTGTGGTGTTTCTAGTCCAGAAGCCAGACTTACAAATTTATTCTGAGTGAACAATTCTATTTTATTGTTCTTTTGGTATACTTTGTACAGAACAATTGGCTGACCGTCATACAGTGTGAATATTGTAATGAATGGCGCTGCCGCGGCTGCGGTGCCACGGGGCATGCTGGGATTGAAACCATGAGCGACTGAGCTGTCGCTTGCGGAGGGGTATAAGTACGATCTGGATGGTGCTTGGCAAGTAGCCAGGCTGGCCTCTTGTCTGAACGCTATCCAGATGTACCTGCCCTGGTACCTACTCCCTCCGAGTGGAGGCGCCCCAACCATCACAATATCTTGCTATGAAAATTTGAAAAGGGGAAAAACCTGAAAAGCTGAATATGAGATCTTTAAAACCCGGGCGCATTTGAACCAGCACGTGGCCACTGGATCCTGTGCATTGCAGATGGTGCTGAATGCGCGTGTTGAGGTGTAGACACTGGTGCTGTGGAGGGGAATGTGGTGGGTTTCGTTTGTCCTCTTAGAATTCACATGGGCAAACTACAGCCCAAAGACCATATCCGGCCCGTTAGGCTTTTTAATCCTGCTCGCCAAATGTGTCCAAATTATAGTGGATATGGGTGAAAACACTTCTGCCTTTAACCCTGAAATACACATTTCTCCAACAGAAGATGTGGTTGTCTAGAGTCATTAACATTTGTCACTTGGCTTGAGCAGAGTTCAGGACTACTAACAATGGTTGTTTCACAACACCGATCAAATTAAGGTGTACAAAAAGTATACAGCATTCGTAGCACACATATAGCACCTGTTGTTAGCTCACAGGTACGGGAAGCGTCACAAGTTCTCCTACCCACGCCAACATTTCTGCAACGTCTTCCTCCTGTCTCTCACATCTCACATCGCTCTAACCCTGAAGATAAAAATGAGAAAACAGCACGTACACCAGAAAAAATACCTTCAATTGCCAATATCCAGGTTTGATATATGACATTGCCTGTCCAAATGTTGCTGTGACTGTGACCTGTCTAAGAATGTTGATTCCTGTGTTAGAGAAATATTTTCATGTTGCCAGTCACGGGACTAGAACAATTTGCCTTTTAACGTTAAAAATCTGCAGGATCAAACATCAAAATGAAGTGCAACACAAGCTTACGTTCATTCGCAATAGGACTGCAATGTCAGTGTATTGCAGGCCCCCCTGGATTCTAGCTCTAACTTGTGTGATGTAACTTGTGGATACTGACTTGTTCCTGGTAACTGTTAAACTTTTATGTAATTTCGTTCTGCCCGGTAGCTCAGATGGTTAGGCAGAGCGCTGGAAAGCATGCATATGCCTTAATGGCGCGGTGAGTCGGTGGTTCGAGTCTCGCCACCGACGTATTTCCCGCATGTCTGCCCATCCTCACCTGTTTCCGCCAAGCCTAATGAGTAAAGCAAAACTTTTATGGAATTTCTGCTGGGTTGTAGTTTGGTCTGGCTGATACCTGACTGTGAGATTTGAGAACAAAGGGAATCCACCAACTGACGACTCAAGGTTTACGTCACCGTCAAAAATGGTGACGTCTTTGCTGCCAGTTTTACAAAAAAACATTTGTTTACTGAGTTGACTAGCTGAGCCAGACAGTGAAATTAAGTTTGTTAAGAATCCCACCAAAAGCTTTGAACTCGGCAATGATCTAATGTGTTTTGTGAGTGGTGTGAGTAGTTTGTATTTTTACTGTTGTAAAAAAAAACAATTCATAAAACCTAAAAATTAAAACAAGCAAGGAAAAGACAAATGGTTATTTAATAGAAAGTTCTGAAACAGAGACAAAAAAAAAGGCAAAATCTGTCCGTAACGGCAGAGTGTGTTTCACACCACAATAGAACAGGATAGAATAAAAACAAGGATGAAATGTCATGCATAAAATTGTTAGTAACCATGACGACAAACGAGTGTTCTTTTGGAAATATTCTCAAAGAAGTTTTGGTTTTTAAAATCAAGCGTATTCTTTTCAAATATCAACTTCTTATTCATACACACTGCCATTTTCACATCCTTTCCGAGTTAATTCCATGAGGAACATATGGCCATTTCATGTACTTTGTGAGCATAGCTATATTATAAAAAACAAACATTGACCAGTGCTAGAACAATCTGTGATGCTACCGCGTCTCTCTTTCAGAATATTTTTGTGTCGTTTTAACATAATTTATATATATTTATATATATATTTATATATATATACACACAATGAAATCTGTAATATTATGTTGTATGTTGTTCTTGCTTCATTTTGTAAAAAATTAAAATAAAACGGCAGGTCCAGGATGAAAAAAAAAAGTGTCATAAAACTATTTTTCTTTTCTTTCTTTTTTTTTTACATTTTCCCTGGAGAGTATCCAGCCAACTGCATATTGTTGCTGTGTCTTTGGTCGCCAAATCTTCGGGTCGCTCACTCACCCGCTCTCTCCGCGGCGCTCACCGTTCGTGTGCATGTTGTGTGTCTAAGGATGTGTGCGTGGGTGGCGTGCACGTGCCGTGTACCAAGCCGTCGATGGGCGGCGTCTCCTTCGTCACGTGCGTCGTCGTCGTCGTCCAGCAGCCGTTCACGTCGACAGGGCGAGGGTGACGTCAGTGTGTTGTCATGCTCACATGCGAAGGCGTGAAAAATCATCAATGTTGTTTCTTTCCTTTCTGATGTTTGGCTTTTTCTCTTTTTTTATTTCACTGAAAACCATGCATGTGGAAAATATTGGACAATGTTCCTGGGTGCTCTGGCCAGGTGGGTTCCATCGGTGAAGCTTCTTTCAATGGTGAGGGAGGTTCTCCTGACAATCTACAGAACTAGAAGACATACGTTAATTAGTATCAGGGTAAAAGCGCTTCTCAGTTGTCATTTTAACAATCAGGCTGTAGACTGTGACGTCACGGGTGGGCGGCGGCCATTACGGATCCAGCACGCTGAATGTTTACGCTTTCACTGCGTGCCCAGAGCATGTAGAGACACGGTTGGAGAGATAAATTACTGTTAAAATGTGTAAAATATAAATAACACAAAATTCTAAAATCCCAGAAAGGATGTGGGATATACCGGGACATACTAGAAAAGGAGGCCAGGGAGAAATATTTAGAAAAGACTATGATTATAAAAAAATAGACGCCATTTACCATTTACTGTCAGAAGATGGCAGCATACACCCAGGGGCCAGTTATTTTTAAAACTTGATATGTGTACCACACACAAGGAAGACAAATATGTCCGCGACAGTGAGTAGCGGTCACTTGTATTTGGTAGAGCTTCAATCCGTTTATAATGATAATCTTTTATAAATATTTCTCTCTGGCCTCTTTTTCTAGTGTGCCCTGGTATATCCCACATCCTTTATTAGATTTTAACATTTTTTTGTTATTTATATTTTACATATTTTAACAGTATTTCTCTCTAAAACCTTGTCTCTATACACTCTGGGCACACAGTGAGAGCGTAAACATACAGCACACTGGATCCGTAATGGCCGCCGCCCTCCCGTGACGACACTGGAGCTACAGCCTGACTAATGTTGTGACAAATGTTTTAAAAAATGCAGTAACTTGCCCATACCTTGTGTGTATGTGTTTTGGTAATGGTACATGCAAATATGTATGTGCGTTTTTCTGTCGGGCAAATACTTACGTAATGCACAAGACTTCCCCGTTGGCTGTTAAGATTGAGTTTTTTCCTTTTTTCGTCCCTGGCAGAGAAACAAAGAGGAATGTAAAGTAAGTAAGCATAGAAGAATGTGAACGCTACAATATATGAAACAAAAGAAGAAGAAAGAGGGCTCAAACAAACTTCAACACAGTATGGTGTGGAACAAACAAACAAACACGTTGGCTGTGTCCAAAATAGCTCCCTATTCCCTATATAGTTCACTATATGGGGCACACGCCATTTTGTACGGGTGTCTGAATTCTCAAAATACCCTATATAGTGCACTCAAAGTATCCCACAATGCACCGCGAAAATAGCGGATGTTGCTGTACCCTAGAACAAGCAATATAACCCATAATGCATTGCAAGACGTTTTAAAAACGACTTAAACTCCAAAAAACTGGCACCGTGAGAGTCAATAGTGACCGACCATGGCAAATAGTTAGAAATGTAAGTACTTCTGACTTTTTGTGATGATTGTTTTGTAATTATATTTTATAATTATATATTTTACAATTATATATATTATAATAATTTGTGATATCTACTTTGCTGTAGAAACTGAAGATAAGACACATAAAGGATGTAACGTATTATTTGTAAATCCTCACATTGTTGTATATACTTCTATTATTATACTGAAATCCTTAGATGCAACTCTTGTTGTGTCGTATCCAGGTGGTGTATCACATCATTGTGAGTTGATTCTATTTAAGTATCATTTCAACTGTGAACCTGACTGAACCTGGTAAATTATATCTCAAAGGGTTAACAATATATTTGGGCTGTCTATTTTCCCACGAATAGTAGTAAATTGACACAATGAATACGATTGACAAGGTTTAAAATTCTGCCTCATCTCTTTCATCATCTTTTTCTGTCCATCTCGTTTTTTCACAACCCAAACAACTGTCCGTTCCTCTTAGGAGCCGTTTAGAGGATGATTAAGAGGGAAAACTAGAAAATGTTTCATGAAACGTGCCTGTTGTGTTGCCTACACGACAACAGTCGTGTCGGGGGCCTGACAACGCAAGGCCTTCCAGAATAAAGAATTTTGAAAATGCCTCCTTATAAACTGCTGACATCGCAAAACCTGTTCAGGTCGCATACACGCGTTACCCCTGCTCCAGCTGTTAAACAACACACCCTTGGTCCCCAGTATCTCGATCCCACGGAACTTCGGTCTGGCATGCATATCCAATGGCATATCGCCTGCTCTTGCGTCCTCATATAAAAAAAAATAATTCCTCCTGAAACGTGCTGTCTGAACACGGTTGAAATATCGAAGACGAGGCGCCACTTTTGCGCTTTCCGTTCCCCGTCCCCTTATAAATGTAGCCTTAAGCCCAATTCTCACTGCCATTGAATTACATGGGGACCTCTGATAATTCGCAATTACCCCCTGATGTCTGTGTTATTTTGTCACGCATTCTGACGGGATTAGTAACAGCCTGCCTTTTGCTCAATTTAAACGACATTATGATGCATGTGCCATATTTTTTATTGCCCACACGTGCACACATACACGCATGTGTGTGCGTGTATTAACAAAGTTCAACAAATTCAGAATTGAAACCATTGTGATGTTTTGCCGAATCGCAGTAGATAACTTGCAGTGGAATTATTACTTCACAAATCACTGACATTGCACATTCGCACGTCAAATGAAACTCCAACGTCCTCCGCAATTATTCCGAATTGCCAGGCGTCCATAGGTAACAAAAATCCAGTGCGAATTGGGCTTTAATGTCTGACTCTGTCTGTCTCATACTCTTTCTATCTCATTATCTCTCCTTGTACTCTCTCTCTTTCTCTCTCTCTCTCCCAACCTTGCCCTTGTGTGGTCTGCGAGCAGGAGCATCGGTGGAGATGCCGCTGTCTTTGGCCGGTTGTTCGTCCTCCGTCTTCGAGCTTTGACGGAATCGCTTGCCACGCTTTTTGCCCTTTCCACCTCCACCAGAGGAGCCGACCCCAGCACCGACACCAGCCGTGCCGGGTGGTCCCGCGGCATCGGCATGAGCACCACCACCATCACCACCACCACCACCAACAGCATCATCATCATCATCATCATCACCAACATTATCAGCGGCGGGGGCAGCCATTGATCCATCAACGGTATCCCTTCCCTCTCGCTCCTCTGAGGAGCTGATCACCCGATGCACCACCTTCCTGATCACCTGAGGGAGGGGGGAGGGGAGGAGGGAGTGGGGAGCGGAGGAGGGCGGGAGGCAGGGAGGGGGTTGAAGCATATGATGAAAAAAAATCATGAAGCAAACAAACAGGGGAATCAACAAAAAACGGAAGAAAAGGTTGTGTATGTGTGCTCTAAGGAATTAAATAGCATGCAATGAAATGCAAAAAAATGGTATAGAAAAATATAACGATTTGAAATAAATAATTATGCGTAAAAAATATATTTGTGATTGGCCACATGACGCATTTTGCAGTTATTTTATGAAGCTAATCTTTCTTGCACGTTCTTTCGTCTTGTTTTGTGAGATTAGTTGTTTGTGCCATCTCCAGTACTGGTGACTGTATGGAATGAGGATGCATAAAGTACATTGATTTAATGTCATCATAGACCATCAATCTCAATCATCGATTTAATTTTACTTAAAATGTTGATACAGGAGCAGATAAACTTACAGGTACACTTTACTGATCCATACCATATATCAGAAATAAACATTAATTATATAATAGTTATCTTTTGGGCGCAAATGCTGTTCTTTCATTCTTTATTGAGAGAAATGGTGACTTACTTAATCAGGTGTTTTTTTTAGTGGATATGTGTTCTACTGAGGGTATCGGTGCGTGGGAGGACACTAAAAAAAAGTAGTGATGTAGGGTGTAAGAAAGGAGACTAGAGAGTAGAGGAGGGTGTAAGGAAGGAGGCAGGAGAGCGATGGAGGGTGAGAGGAATGCCACGAAAGAGTGATGGAGGATGTAAGGAAGGAAACTAAAGCTGATGCAGGGTGAAAGGAACGGAGGTGGTTACTTTTCTGGTGATCAGGTTTCCTTCGTCATCTACAAACTGCTCCTCGGTCACAGACTCCCCGGGAACATCCTGGCCACCCTGTGGCCCAACGTGGGCATAAGAGACGAGGAACGTTTAAACAAAGAGTTTATGTTGAGCTCTGCCATTAGGTGTCGCCGTTGAGCAACTGGGGCACACAGCAGCATGTATCCTGTCTATTCAGTTATGTGAGTTACAAAACCGAGCAAGATAAAAAAATTGTACAACTAACCAATGTCCGGCAATTTATTTTAAAAATTACTGGGCGACCAGCACTACCTTATTTCACTGATTTCCAAGGGAAAAAACAACGTTTATTTAGTAAAATCTGTCCATTTTACTAAATATGCCAACAGCATCCTATATAACAGACACACATACATAGAAACACTCATCGCAGACACACAAAAAGATACACTCATGCAGACACGCACACGCTTCAAAATGGACATCGTCATTTACCCCCGTGTTTGGCACTTTTGTTTGAAGGGCAAGCAACTTTCTGTTAGGTAATAGTGATGGTTGAAGGTAGACACACTCACATATGAGACTACTACAAATTTCCGACCGGTACTAAATTGCACCTCGAGGTGTTTTGGACTACTGTGAATCATTTTAGGCTGATTGGCCAGAAGTGTTTGCACCAGGCGGGCTGATCACCCCCTGGGACCCACAGAACGATGGAGGACGTCTGGTTTGGGGTCGAAACGTCCGAAGAAGTCGTTCTGAACCACTGACGATGCGAACACATTGATTTTAGGCCTCGGATTTTGGACTCCAAATTGATGCAAAAACTGACTGGAAATATGGTGTGAGTGTCATAGAGGTTGGAGATGTCACAGAGCTGTTATCATGGAGGTTTGTGATGTCATAGAGCTTGTCTTTAACTGGACTTTTGGGGCCCCCCTCCGACACTTTTGAGTGTTGATTCACAACAATAGTGTCTACTCAATGAGAGATTTAACTCTTTAACTCTTTAAGTGTTGATTTAACACTGCAAAATGTACTGTGTAATGGACTATATACCTTTGCTTTACTTTTGATGTGGTAATGGGATTATGTTACTCATTACACTTTTCAATGAGTAACTTGTAACTGTAAAGAATTACATTTTAAAAGTGGCGGTTCATAAAAATGATGGTGTTTGGTTGCAGGTTCAGACCAGCCCGAACGAGGCTGTACCTCGTTCTGCCAGCGGGGGGAGCTGCGGCAGGCCAGGAGAATCGTCGTGAAGCTGGGCAGCGCCGTGGTGACGCGTGGAGATGAGTGCGGCCTAGCTCTGGGACGGCTGGCCTCCATTGTGGAACAGGTGGTTGGCCCTTCACAACTGCAGTTGGCCCAACACGCACCCCTGGGAACATCCTACTCACAGACCATTCATAATTCCTCAGGGCTGGCCCTGTGGCCTAGCGTTAAAGACGGCTCGTCAAGAGGCAGACCCACACATAGTGTTGCTGCTGTGGCCCCTGATCCTCCGCGGATCCCTACTATATAAACCGGATTCAAATCATTGGTCTGAAATAGGTCTGCAGAGAATGACATTGTCCTGCTGCAGACATGTAACAATCATATTTGAAAGCCGACAAATCCACTTCTTTCTCTGATGTTAATGTTATTTTCGTAAATGCCGTTACAGACCAAATGTTAATTTTGCAACAACATGAGACAGGCAGCTTCATGCATCTACTTGCAATGACACTGTGATTGAACAAGTTGAGTTTTCTGCAGACACGGTTTCATTCACAGAGTTATGACTTTTTTGTCTACTCTGGCCTTATACATGCTTTGTTGTCGATAAAACGAAGTCTGTATGTAGATAAGAGTTGCAGTATATTGATGTTATCTGGGTTCAATTGGAAGAGACTCACGCGCCTCCATCACTTGTGGGTCGATCTGTGATCGATGTCTGGGGTCTGACCCCTTTGTTTTCCAGCTTAGTCAGGTCAGAGTCTGCAGATTGATCACAAACTGGAAACAACCAACAGATATGCTCATTTCCAAATACACAGATACATTTTATAGTTTTAAACACAGATTTTGATATAATGTTTTTTTTTAAATTATATTATAAGTGGTTATGTTTAGCAGGGCTCGGAACTGGTTCAAGGAACGAAAACGAAAACCGAAAACGAACAGAATTTGGTGGGAATTTACAAGGAGCAGAAACGGAAACGAAAAAAGAGTTCTTTAACTGTTCCGGAACATAAACGGAACATTATGAAATCTACAGAACCGGTGAAAAGCGCTTTTTTTGTTCTCGATATATTAGAACATTTCCTATGTCTGGGAGACTATTTCCATCCACTTTCACTGTCAGTCATCAAGCCCCATGCATCTGGGGCTCCATCTTGTGGACAGACGAGGAAGTGAATGTAATGGTGTTTTAAAACAGGGTTTTCATATTAATACAGTTGCACTGAAGGTTGAAAGTCCACCAAATATATTTTGTTTAAAATATATAATTAATCGTGACATTGCACAATATAAGGAACTTTAAGAGCGAACAAAATGTTTGCGCTCCGAACCGGTTCAGGACCGATATTTTGGGGGCGGAACGAAAATGTTAAACATAGGTCTGCATGAACCGTTCGGAACGGAACGTTTAAAAAATAATTTCGTTTCCAAGCCCTGATGTTTAGATAAGATTATTTGTACAGAATATTTGGTGGACCTGTATTTCTTGTTGTGAAAATGGCATTGACGGAGCTCATCCACCAGGTGGCGGTGCTGCAGAGCCAGGGCCGAGAAATGCTGATCGTCACCAGCGGAGCCGTGGCATTCGGTAAACAGAGACTCCGACACGAGATCCTGCTGTCCCAGAGTGTGAGACAGGCCCTGCAATCTGGACACAACCAGCTGAAAGACATGGTAGGGGACATAGGGAGGGTGAGACGGGGGAGGGGACATGGAAGGAGGGGACATGAGGGAGAGAAGATGAGAGGATTTCCCATTTGTTATTTGTGGTGGATATATAATATAATAAATAAATAAATAAATAAGTAAATAAATGATAAATAAAGCAGGCAAAATTCAATAAATATAAGTGCTGGTTTTAAAAGTGCCAATAAAATCCAAATCTCTGCAAAACCAATAAAATAAGTGCTGGAAGGTAAATAAATATTGAAGCAACACACCATGCAATCATAAAAAACACATGCAAAATATTAAAAGCTAAAATGTAATTGGTACCCACTGAAACATGCATACAGTGCAGTGGTATGGGAGAGAAGATGAGAGGAGGGGGCACGTGGACATGGGACAAGATAAGAGTGAGGGGACATGAGGAAAGGGACATGGAGGGAGGGGACATGGAGGGAGGGGACATGGAGGGAGGAAGGGGACATAAAAGAGGGGAAACAAAGGAAGGGTTAATGAGGACGGTACACGAGCGTTGGACATGGAGGGAAGGGATATGAGAGAGAGAGAGATACTATCCCAGACTATTTATTAGGGTCAGTGGAAACAGGTGAAGATGGGGGGGTAGACATGCAAGAAATACAGGATTCGAACCATCGACTCACCGCGCCATTAAGGCATATGCGTGCTTTCCAGTGCACCGCCTAACCGACTGAGCTACTGGGCAGCACGACATTGTGATTACTGAGGGAATGAAGGAGTTGGAGAGGCAGCTAGTCTTCCTCAGGGAGGCATGATAGCGCCGCCCTGAGGGCATTAGAGGAGACTCTTGGCCAATACATGGTTGATGAGGGAGGGGAGATGACGATAACAAATGTCTTCCTTTTCTCCTACCTGGCGCCTGTTTCTCTTGCCTCTGAACCAAAGAACCAGGGACCTCTCCTAAAAATCCCCGGTAACCCGGAGATATCGGTGGAGACCGCGTGATGATCCCACCGATGATGGATAATGGAAAGTGAACGTTAAATCCCACCCACGATAATCGCTATATTAACTAAGTCGCTACGCTACGCTAACTAAACTATCGCTAAACTAGAAATACTTGCTGCTTTGCTGTAAATGACGATCTGTCGTCAGGGAGTCGTCCTTCGTCGAGGTCCACAGGTTGGTTTAGAGGCACGGAATACATCAATGTAGCTACTCGGGTACACAACGTGACAGACGGAAGACGAACTGGAGACTGACTGGACATCTCGCGACAGCTGCCGCCGGAACTCTTGCGAGACTTGACTGATAGTGGAATTAACTAGAAAATCCCTCCCACAACACTATTACTTCCATGTCGGTTAAATAAATGTTTTGTTAAAGGTCATCTACGAACGTTTCTGAGATCATGTTTGTGTGTGCGTGTGTGTGTGTGTGTGTGTTCTCCAGTCCACACCACTGTTGGAAGCCCGCGCGTGTGCAGCAGCTGGGCAGAGCGGTCTGATGGCACTCTACGAGGCCATGTTTAGTCAGTACAGCACCTGTACTGCCCAGGTAATCTGTTACCACCCATCGGACTTTAGCATGGGCTAACTGCTAGCATCCAGTAGACTTTAGCATAGGCTAGCTTCTAGCATCATGGAGACCGTAGCACAGGCTAACTTCTAGTATCCTGCACCTAATTCTGACCTGCACTCCCCATTCCTAGGTGCTCGTCACCAACCTAGACTTCCACGATGATCAGAAGCGGCGCAATCTAAACAGCACACTGACGGAGCTGCTCAGGATGAACATCGTACCGATCGTCAACACCAACGATGCAGTGGTTCCGCCACCCGAACCCAACAGCGACCTCCAGGGGGTACAATCAGGGCTCCGAACCGGTTCAAGGAACAGAAACGAAAACCGAAAACAAACATAATTTTACGGAATTTTATGAGGAGCGGAAACAAAAACGAAAAAACAGAAACGGAACATTAACGGAACATTGGAACAGAAACGGAACATTATGAAATCCACAAAACCGGTTAAAAACGCTGGGGTCACCAACGAGAGTCAGAGTCAGAATGAATGGGATCCTACGGGGGCTGAAATAAAAAATATGAACGGCAAATCTGACGCGTTTGTGAAATTATGACCGCCCCTCACACAATGAACTGATAATTATCCCGGCAATATACATTTAAAAAATCAATTAGGAAAGATCTTTAAATAGGTTAAAACAGGCTGCTAAGATTGGAATATTTGTTTTGGAATTCCCATAGGCCTCGGTTTTCTGAGGTTCCACCAGCCCATACCAACCCGGAAGTAGGCACGGACATCAAAACGAATGCGGAGTCCATTTTTATATACAGTCAATGCTCAGAACCCACCTTAACTGGGCTCTGATTGATGCGGGTATATGAAGCTGAAGATCTAATTTGTGGATTCTTATTTCCCCAGACCAAAATGCAGAGTGACGAGCATGCGCACGAGCACAAACCCACTTTCCTGTGGCTTTCCAGGCTAATCTATCTCATGTTGATTACTAGGTCATCAGCATAAAAGACAATGACAGCCTCGCCGCACGTCTTGCTGTGGAGATGAGAGCAGACCTGCTCATTGCTCTGTCTGATGTAGAAGGTTAGTCACACTTCTCTAATTATCAGATACGAATCAAGGTTTTGATTAGGGGTGTCAAAATTGCATGCATTATGGACAATGCATTATTCAATTATCATTCATTTCATTGGTCGGTCATCAAGCAAACATTTTATTAGCAGCAGCTTGGATTTATACAGCGATTTTTTTTAAGTATTCGAAGCTGCTTCATATTTGCACGCCGGCAGCAACGGTTGCCATGTAAGGTGCTTACAACTCAATGGCATTTTCACAACCCGCACCAACCCGTATACATTACGTTTTGGTGGCCTGCACAGTAAACTTTGCAGTGTTGAATATGCAGTGTCAAAGTTCATTGACTCTTTCAGAGTTATTACAACAACAGAGAGAGTTGAATATTTACTAGTGTTGGTGTTAATTTGCAGAGTTACAAGGCACCGTGTCAATTAGACTCAACAAAGCTCCGCCCAAAGCCCCGCCCACCTCATCCTCTCTCAGCGTTTAAATGCCGCCATTTTCATTGCGTCGTGACTCATGCGGCAACCGACCCTTTGATGCGGACCGAGCTTCGGCTCTGACCCCAGGGGTTTGGGTTTAGCGGTGCTAAGGCCAACTCGGCGTGTCGCAGGTCCTCGCGGCCTTCGTCCGCTCAGATGCAGACGCCCGTCCCGTCACGGACGTGATGGCGGTGCTACCCTCTGCGCCCTCCCCGGGGCATACGGATACCCACTGTCCCAGGTCGACGTTTAAAACTACGGAAAGAATGAATTTAATGTGAGATCTGATAAGGATCAAATACACTCGGACACAGAGTTCAATTTAACTCTTTAAGTGTTGATTTAACTCTGCAATATTTACTGTGTGCCCTGGGGAAGGTAGTGAGAAAGTGCTTTGCAGGATGCCGGGGTCAGACGCAATGTCTGATCGATGATCGGATCGATGCGCTGACTGTGTGAAATAACTGAACGTTGAAATCATGAACGTGTTGGTCCAGGTCTCTACGACAGCCCCCCCGGTACAGACGATGCCAAGCTCATTGACATCTTCTACCCTGGAGACCAGCAGTCCATCACCTACGGAACAAAGTCCCGAGTGGGCATTGGAGGAATGGAGGCCAAGGTACCAGCACGGAGGCGTGACCAAGGCCGTGTCCGAAATCGTAGCCTACTCAGTACCTGATGCACTACATTATGGATCCTCCATTTTGTTGTGGCGTCCGAATTCGTTATGGACATGCATGTAACCTATATACTGCACCCAGACTCTCCCACAATGCTTTGCAGAAAAAAACGTGGACGTATAATATAACTTGCTGTTGACTTTTGAGGGCATCTTGCTGAATTCTTCAATGTTTGATTAGCAATTTCATAGATGATATCATATGAAATCAGGATATCAGAGACAGAAAACAGGACGTCATTTCAAGGCAAAATCGTACAATCTGATGCTGGAGCTTCAGTAGTGCAAGCTGGCTTGATGAAGGAGCTTCCTCTGTCTCTGTGGCAGGTAAAAGCGGCTCTGTGGGCCCTTCAAGGCGGGACCTCGGTGGTCATTGCCAACGGGACCAACCCTAAAGTGACTGGACATGTCATCACCGACATTGTGGAGGGCAAGAAAGTGGGAACCTTCTTCTCCGAAGTCAAACCAGCAGGTAGGCCGTTGACCTAGCAATAGCATCCTGTGACGTGTTCGGTCATAAGATCCTCTTAGCACAACTGGAGCAGTGGGTGAGCATTACAATCTCTGCTCTTTCATGGTCCAGGTCCAGGTGAATTCACCTCTTCTTTAGCCCCTCTCACTCCTGGGGTCCCGCAAGGCTCCAGCTCGGGCGAATTATTTTCTTGCTGTGTATGTTGCCAAGGTACCTGGCTTCAACATCAAAATAAAATAACTAAGACCATGTTCAGACCATCCTTGATTGCTGGTGAGGGTGAGATTGAATCCTGGATGGTGTGGTTAGTGGTTACTAATGCTAGATAGATATTAGCCTTAGCTGGTTGACACAGTAGGTGCCACAGGTTTCACCTTACCTTTTCTACAATGATTTGCATACAGGATGCATAGCATCAGGGCTCACTTTATTCAGGATTCTGTGCCAGTCGATTAGACAGCTGCATCCAGCCCCATATAGCAGAGCTATTCAATTGGCGGCCCGCGGGCCAAATTCAGCCCACCAATCAACTTTTTCTGGCCCATGGAAGAATTCTGAGAAAATAATGAGAGAAAAACATGTATGACAAATAATTGTCGACATGTTTTATCTATCTGAGGTGCTGTTCTTTACCTTACCAGAAGCACTGGAAATGTGTTGTTGAGGGTTGAGGCTAACTGAGATTCTGTTCTTGACCTCAACAGATGCACTATGAATGTGTTGTTGAGGGTTGAGTCTAACTGGGATTCTGTTCTTTACCTCAACAGAAGCACTGGAAATGTGTTGTTGAGGGTTGAGGCTAAATGAGATTCTGTTCTTGACCTCAACAGATGCACTATGAATGTGTTGTTGAGGGTTGAAGCTAACTGGGATTCTGTTCTTTACCTCAACAGAAGCACTGGAAATGTGTTGTTGAGGGTTGAGGCTAACTGAGATTCTCTTCTTTACCTCAACAGATGCACTAGAAATGTGTTGTAGTTTAAGTGAGCTGCTGCTGTTTACCACTATCTGTGTGTTGTTTCAGATGTCGCTTGTTACAAACAAGAAAGCGCCATTGTCGCAT
>OMKY01231714.1:0-22803 GCA_900302395.1 Bregmaceros cantori | reverse complement strand
CTCAGGTAAAGTAAAAAGTACAGGCTGAGAAATGTACTCAAAAAGTATTTTTCAAAGTAAAAAGTACATGCTCTAAAATGTACTCAAAAGAAAGTATAAAGTAAAAAGTACAAAGCCTAAATTTGCCTTAACACTTTACAGGCGATATTTTTTGAGGGGCATACCCAGAGACCAAATGAAAACAACTTATTAACTGCTACTGTACTCAGTGCATTACCAAGTACCGCCCCCTACTGACTCATTCACGCTATACATATAGTCCTACCATGCTGTTGCAGACAACATGGTAGGACTTTTCCCCAAACCCTGTTTTGGGAAAAGTAAGGAGTAGAAGTCCTGATATTTTTGTTTGAAATCTACTGAGTAGCAGTGTAACGTACTGAGAGAAAAAAGTACTTCTAAAGGTACAGATACTTGAACATTCTAATTAAGTACAGTACTTAAGTATTTGGACTTCATTACTTGCCATCTCTGCAGGTACGTGGATGTATGCTAAGTGGCAGGTATGTGTGTGTCCAAGAGAAATTTCCATTTTGTTGTCTAATGACAATTGACTCTTGCTGTGTAGGTGAATATTTGCGGTATGATGCTCAGCACCAATGTCATGTCAGAATTGTTTAGATTTTTATTATTATTTTGTTGTTTATCAGTGATTCTTGCCTATGCAGGTCAAAACCGTAATATGACACCACATATAAGGGCTAGGGGCCATCAGCATCCCATCTGACGTGTGCAATTGACCTTCTGACTGATCCAGAGGAGGAAAGGGAGAAAGGTCATGTGGTCTGATGAGACAGAAATATAACTTTTTGGTTTAAACTCCACTCGTCATGTTTGGAGGAAGGAGAATGATGCGTCCAAACCCAAGAACTCCATCCCAATGGTGAATCATGAGGGTGGAAACATCATTCTTTGGGGATATTTCTCTGCAAAGGGGACAGGACGACTGCACCGTCCGTATTCAGGGAAGGATGGATTGTGGCCAATAACCTCCTTGCCTCAGTAAGAGCATTAAAGATGGGTTGTGGCCAAGTGTTGGTGATGGTGGGGAGTCTGGGGACCCAAAACATGCAGCCGGGGTAACTAAAGAGTGGCTCCGTATGAAACAAATCAAGGTCCTGAACCCAATAGAAAATCATGGGCAGGAGATTAAATTCTGTGTGCCTCTGAAGGCTCTGCTATGGAGGAGTGGGTTAAAATCCCTGCTGCAGTGTGCGCAAAGCTATGTTTGCCTGATGCTATGTTTGCCTAATGAACCAACAGAGAAAACAGACAAGAATCTCACTGTGATGTCATATCACACGCAGAAGTGACTACCACTGACTGTGATGTCCTAAGGGATAAGCCGAGACAGACCGACAGTAAGCTGGTGCCCACACAAAATTATTATTTTTACATCCCCGATGCTCCGGGTTTCAGGGATATAATACATGTAGGATATAAAACAGTGAGAGCAGCACGAGCGACAGGAACATGGATTCAGTATGAGAATAGGTTGCCAGTTCATACAAGGAAGACTACATGTATAATTCAAAGGTGCTTTGCTGCCACAATCAGGTTTAATGCCATTGTCAATGACACAAAGCACAGAAGACTGGGGTCACACAAAACTTGGAAATATTTGCGCACTTCGTACACTTCGTACACTTCGTACACTTCGTACAAGTGCATAGTGCTCTTCCCATTCAAAAGTGGCAAAATTAAGTGTGGTGCACTGTGAACGGCCAAAAATACCAAGTGTGGGACGATGGACTCTGCATGCTTTCCTTGACCCGCCATTTTGGCTATCTAGCGAAAGGGGCGGGGCCACACCTGCAAAGGTTTCAAAACAAAAAATGGCGACCTTGCAGCGGTGGGTGCAGGCACTGTTGTGACATTTGTTTCTTGTTTATTTTAAACTGAACTGACACAGTATTGTGATATACCTTTTAGTGTAGCATCTATAGCTAATATGATAATGACGCTATTTAGACCACTAATTCCGCTTAGTTCAGGACTTCAATGCTGGAAATTCAAGTCCTATTCATTTAGTGTGTAGTGCCCATAGTGCACAAAGTGGAGTGCACAAATTGGATCACAGCCATAGATCATAGGGCACCGTGCAACAATGGAACACGATAGGAATGCCGCTAATAGTGTAATGCGGCAGTCGTAAAAAGCAGGTCACTCAATCCAGAGCAGTTGTAGGTCTCTAGTATTTGTCGCAAGCTACCTATCATCCTGGTGTGAGTTCCAAGACCGAGCCTAGATGCTCGGGCAGGGTCAGCTGCTGTTTGACCCCTAACCTCCACCGCTCCCACCCCCTCCTCTCAGGCCTCCAAATTGGAGCTGTCACATTGAACTTTAGTGCCAACTGTTCGGCGCTCAAAGTTTAAAGACAATTGCCAAGCTTAATTGTGAATTTTGTAAACTCTGAAATATCAATGTCCAGTATACTATTGGCTAATTTATAAACATTCTTCGTTATGGGGTTGTACACGATTTCCATGAATTGATTAGCAAACCATTTTAATTTAAAGTTGTTTTTTCCGGCGTCAGCGCCGTTTTTCCATCTTTATTGGATAACTGGGTTGAAGAGATAGGGGGGTAGACATTGCATTGCAGTAGACATAGACATTGGCGCTGCGGTAGACACAGCGCCACTAACATGAATGGGGTCGCATTAGGTGTCCATAACCACTCGGCCAACGCGGACCCCAAACCATTTTAATTTAAAAAGATACAACAATTGTAGTTGGTTTTGTGGGAACATAGACAGCTCTACTACAAATACAACAGAGCGGGAAGTAGAAATCTGACCACAGGAAGTAGAATCTTGGCGACAGGCAGGAGAGTCTTGGAAACAGGAGACTGGCATCTTGAACGGACAGCTTGGAAATGCTCGGCACAAAGTTACGCAGAGTCATGAACGCAACAGCTTAACACACACATACACACACACTCTCAGCCGTGTGAACTGACTTTCAGCTTCCCAGCTCCCAGTTTTGAACGTCACCTGACCTCCTCCACGCCCCTTCACCCCCGACACACACACCCAGGCCCCAACACGCCCACTTCACTTCCCTCTCTCTCTCTCTCTCTCAGACCTGAACAACCACTTTTTGTAACTCTCGTGAAACACACAGTGAGATACATACAGACACACATTAACACCATGATCTAACACACTCATCAGAAGAGCCAAGAAAGAACAATGATAATGACTGCTAAAAGAATAAACGTTTGTTATTAGCATACCATTACAGCATACCTGACACAGTTCAACCCAGTTTACTGTTACTGCAGATCATTACAACTACAACAACGGGTGAGTCACTGCTATTCTAAGGCCAGCCGAGTGGCTTTGATTGTCTAGTGGGGCTGCAACTAACCATTATTTTAGTAGACCATTAGTTGTGATTATTGAAATGATTATACAACTAATAGGGAGTTGCCTCGAGGTACTTTATAGAGAATTTTGCTTTCTAATTTTAATTTATAGAATGCACTGTCAATTTAGCTACCGGACTTCCTGGACCTGATGGCCTATAGATGAGTTTGGGGGGTACTTCCGGTGTCTGAACGTCTTGCCCGGTGTCATTTAGTCCGATGTGGTTCTTCTGGAGTCTATTGGTCCAGAAGAACTTGTGATCACTCGGTGAGTAACTTTAGGTCGGATTTGGACTGTAATTCATCAATATTTATACAAAATTATAAACGGAGCGACTGGGGTGGTGTGTTTACTGGTCACAAACGACATCTAGTCGGATTTTGAACTGGCATGCGTTTTGTGTGTTTTGTTTGCTCGGTTCCGTGGTCAAGTACCAGAGTTGCCATGGGCTACCATTAGGCACCGGAAGTGTGATTCCTCCCGACGGGACAAAATGCAGCCCCTTGTATTTCCCGGGTAAACTCGTTTATAGCCTGGCAAGCCAGAAGTTCCAACGAGTTGTCCACGCATCGCACGCGGCTAGATGGTCCGGTGGGTCTGGACCAACCAGGCTGACAAATTGGCCAAATGTGGGCGGTGCAATTAGCGCCCCGTTAAGGCGGGCCCTTTGTGAATCGAGATGTAGGCCTCCATGCCACGTGTCACACCTAATGCGCTGTGATTTGATTACTTCATTTGATTGACACTTTTTCGAAACGTATTTTGAGCCTGCTTAATCCAGACCAAAATGATTCATTTGTTCTGTCTTGCCAGGCTAGATGGCCCATGCCCGCTAGCAAGCTAAACGTTTTCTAAACCAACCACTGTGGACATTTAGAATTGTTGGTAAAATTGGAAAATGCCAACGTATTTCGTTGACATTCCAAATTTAACTAATGCCAGTTTGAGGGATGTCAATGTGAAAACTTCTTTAACGGAGGGAAAGGCAATGACTTTTGGATGGCTCAATAAACATCCTACTCGCCATCATACTGCACTATACGTGCCAAATACTAATGCTTTCTCAGAAATGGTTCATCCTCAGCAGTTTACACCATAGGTTAATCTGATTATCCCTCAAGGCTTTTTTCGTTGGCAGGACTACTTGGCCTGGGATGCATACTGTCAATCATAAGAAGTAAGTAGTGGCTTTTATCTGCGTTGTAACCTACAACTTAAAAGAAATGCGTAACGTGTGTAACAATCTACTCGCTCCTGCAGCACACGTGTTTCACGGGCTCGGTTTCACAGGATTGAGGCCTAAACACGATACTGAACAGCAGCAGTCAGGTAATACATGACATGAGAGAATAAACACTCTTTACGTACAGGAGTAGCTGATGACTATTTATTGTTGTATTTATTGTACTGTACTGTATTTTTATTTTTACGAGCGCTATTATTCTTTTCTAGCTTGTACCTGCTGTACCCTATATGTGTTCAACATCAGCAGCTCTGTGGCTAATGTATGTGAAAATGGTCAATTAAGCCGATTCCATTTCTGATCTTGACGTGGGACAAACACATTACCATATAATTTTTTTTAAAGACGTATACGCTTCAGGGTGTTTGGTGGGAGGTACACGACAGAGATGCGACTCGACTCGACTCGCAAGTCACTCGAGTCACCAAAAAACGGGACTTGAGACTCGACTCGCGCCCTAAAGACTTGGACTCGACTCGGGAATCTAGGTCAATGAAAAATCCATTCTTTTCCACAAAGTGAACATTTAACCTTGTTTGTGTATACTTATTCATAATCATTGCATTGCTATATAAACCTGTATCACATTAAGTTAACTTTAAACTAACAATTCTGTGTGCGATATATGCATGTAGTCAAATCTAGTTCTGCTTTCAATTCCAAGCCTTTAGAGCTACATCTTTAAAAATGACTCGAGACTCGACTTGGACTCGTACCCTATAAAACTCAGACTCGACTCGGACTCAACCCCTAAAGACTCAGACTCATACGCTAAAGACTTGGACTCGATTTGGACTCGTGAGTTCGGGACTCGTGTACATCTCTGGTACACGGTTGCTTGCCACTTCAGCGTCCGAACTTGACATTCGCAAGATTCAAAGTTCCGTGTCAGTGTGCGCACAGTGGTGTGGTGGTGAAGTACAGCCATGTGCGTTGCGGTTTAATAAACATGTTCAATACAAATTTGCGAATGCATGGTGATCGGAATATGAAACAAGTCTTATTTGTATGGTAGTATTGGTATTTAAATGTAGTATAGTATATTTAAGGCTATTATGCATAATATGACACATTGAAGACCTGCGCAGAAAAGCAAGTTTGACTTTTTCACAGGAGCCTTAGGAAAAGGGAGCTCAGCTCCCACATAATTCAAACACTGCACCAAACCCAGTGAGAAGTAAGAACTTGGGTGACAGTCACCAGACTCATTAATACACATGTGCTAAGCGTGTGTATACATATGGTCTAAGCATGATAATACTGTGACCCCAGTGTGCATACAGGAGAGTTGACTGTGACCAGATGCACTGTCGCTAGGTCTCATATGGTGCACTTGGGTCAGCGAAATATAGTGCACAAAATTTCAACAGAGTAGGCTGTGAAAGCAGCCTGCTCTGGAATTTTTCTAAAACCGGCGTGAATGACCCCCGCGCGGTTTAGTGATGTCTCACATCAAGCACCTTTGTTTTGAATGAACCGGCACGTCATGCACGTCATTGTAGCATTTCTGTCTTAATTTCTCTGTGCGGGAATATCTGTTTAGGTACGTAATCCGACCTGTACAGCACATTATAACAACTTAAAAAAACATATTTGCCATTTTCACTCATTTCATAGCTTGCGATGTCCCCTCACTTTCACCTGTCAGTCTTATATAGGTGAGTCAATACAGAACAACCAGACAAGTTTGGCAGTTTATAACAGTTGTCAAGCGATGACGTTACTTATAGGCTACAGAAATGCACCAATCACTTGTTCCGCTTGTAATTTCCAACAACGGAACAAGATTTCATTCAGATCCGTGTGTAACTTTTTCTGTTATCCTGCTGACAGGCAGAAAAACAGATAAAACATTACCTCCTTGACAGAGGTAATGATGTAAATGCACCAAAATTTAATCACTTGTTCCGTTTTTATTTCAGATAACTATTTCAGTTATCTTGGTTTGGAACACATGGGCTTACTTAATTTTATTTATTTTTTTAAATTATAATTTTAAATTATAAGTAATCCCAGATTTGATTACTTAAAATAATCAGAATGAAATGATACAGTAAGTTATTTGATGTGTTTTTGTTTGTTCTTCATCTAATTCATTCAGGATGTTTTCAGACTACATTATGAGTTGAACAGCTGCAGTTTGTAGAAATTATTTAATTGAAGCTTTTATAGAAAGTAATCCTAGCCCTGTTTGGCCTTTCATTCAAACATACTTATCATATTGAATGTATTGTTTTGTGTTGCTAATGGAGACTGGTATTGGGAACAACAACATCTATTAAACATGAGCGGAGGACGGATCACACAATGAAATGATGAATCCTTGCTGATTCATTGTTTATCAAATTGGCCACTAATTCAATAATCGAATATCATCGATTCATCGTTGCAGCCCTATGAATGGCACGTGCGGCCCATCAAATCGAATTTTAATGTTTTCTAGTATAATTGCGGTACTTCCATATTTAGAGCAACACCACGAGTCACTGTGTTTCTGGTTGATGTCAATTCTAATTGGATATTAGGATGTATGTAGATATATTTAATACAATTCATGACATGGTTCATTTTTAATAATTGTCAAAGTACAATTTTTTTTATTTATTTTATTTTTGGGGGCAAGTGCCGTTTTTCATTGTTTTTATTGAGAGGGATAGTGGTAGGATTAAATCGGAAACTGGGATGAAGAGTCGGTGGAAGACATTGCAGAAAAGCCGGACAGGGGATTTGAACCTGCGGCACTGCTCAACCTATGGTCTGGGGGACGGGCTCTCTACCGGCCCCGCAACCGCACGCCCCCTGAAAGTACAATTTCTAATGTAATCTTTATTGCTTCTCCAATTGATAGTAAATGCCTCTAGCTTTCTGACGTGATGTCCCTCAAGCTGTTCCAGTCTATAACGAGGTTATTTATTTTGCAGTGGGCTGATTTTACTGAACTTAAGGTCTGCTTGTGTATGTTTCATACCTGCGACAGCAGGACGACAGCAGAACAGAACAAAGTCAAGCCTCCATGTCAACTGGACGCTACTCCTGATTAAGATCTCGGAGTGACTGTGGTGGAAAAGGTTGAGGTATTTAAAAACTTTAGAACATTCTAATAATGTCTGTGTGGCTGTTCCCCCATGCGTTCCCCATCGACTTAGACATTTGCGTCCAAGGAACTGGGAGTGACAAACTGTACAAAATGCATTCTGTGTATATAGGGCTGGCCAATATGGCCAAAAATGTTATCATCATATACTTACTCATATCGATTTCATGAGATAATCATTATGTTATTTGACATCATGGAGCATGTGCGAGCCAGAACGCAAAAGCATTTTCCATGCATCGCACAACGCTAGACGTTTGCTTTGGGTCTGGGAAAATCAGGCAAGCCGGTATGGATTCAATTGGCCAATCAGCGCGGACATGGGGGGAGTTAGTACAGGCTACGCAAGACATGGGCGGAGTTTGTACGGGCTACGCGAAATGTGGGCAGAGTTTGGTCGTCACGCCTCCACACCGTTTGTCCCACGTACTGCACGGTGACTAGATAACACAATTTGATTGACACGGTTTGTTTTTGTTTTTACGTTTTCCGACCCTGGTTTTACCAGACTCAACGTGATGTGCGATGCATAGACGATGCTTTGGTTCTAGCTCGCCAGGCTAATACGGGATGTCTCGCGGGATAGAGGGAAAATAATGGCAAAGTGGCAGACGGCACGCTTTTGCACATCCAAATCATCAGACCGTCACTAGAAATTATCTTGTGAGCGTCTTTGGCCAAGTTTCTCGCACATAGGGGCGGAGACGTGCTCTGCCGGCTGCTATGTAGATGAGCTTAGCTATACAGTGACTGTGTAAATACATGTGAGTTTGCATATCCAATGAGGTGGCTTTCCCTAATGTGGGCCATTTTTTGCAACTTCCTAATGTGGGGCAATGAAATGTAGTGTTGAACAGTTGAACTTAATGTTAGACATTAGGGGTGTAAATAATATCGATTTTGTATCGATATATCGATACAACAGCTGTACTCACTTCTCACCAGTCGTACAAGAGCACGCTTTTGGTGGTATGCGGGATTATAGTCATGAAAATGAATGTTTTTGCGATCCGCCGAAAGTGGAACGCAAGCCAACACTATCTGAGCTGTATTAGTACCACGCAGTAGAGTGGAGGTAACTGCTGCGTATTGCTGGATGTGATCACAGTTTGTAAGCTCATAACAGTTGTCAAACCATTACATTACTTGCTACAGGAAGGCACCAAAATGTAATCACTAGTTCCATTGGTCAAAATTTAATCCAGAATTGTGCATAACTTCTTCAGTTATCCTGGTGACCGACAAACCAACACGACCGAAAACATAACCTGCTTGGCACAGGTAATCATGTCTCTTGACGTCTTTGGCAGTAAGTTTGTGTTTTCTGTAGGACGTCAGTGGGAGTCTGCGGCACTGAGTCAAGCATTCTTTTTATATAAAATAGAGATACTTTGATATAATTTTATAATAATGGTGGACTTTCAAAGATTACTACAATTATTGGTGCGGGAATAGCAATCCAATGGTTAAACATTGTGAGATTAATTGACATTAGAAGGTGTGTGTGAACCAGGGCTGGACTGGGGAGATTATTCAGGGCGGACATTTTTAACCAAAACCAGACCACCAGCAGATATGACTGACTTTATCACAATTTTGGGTCGAGATTGGGGGTTAATTAATGATAATAATAATACATTTAACTTACAACGCACTTTACATTCAAAAGAACCTCAAAGTGCTACAATTAAAATAATAAAAGGTTAAAAGCTTAAAAGAAACAGGCTACAGAGAAAAAGCAGTGCCCAGGCGACAATTAATTAAGACTACAAGACCAATTGAATAACGTTTTTTTCGAATGCATATGCCTGTATATTATATATTGAACATTGTGAACATGGTGTGAGCTGTGGATTATAATTCCTATGAATTTCATTCATTGTTAATTGTTAATTATGAATGCACGGATATACAATATTTCACATACGTTTTTGACTACATATGGTGGATCTCAGACACAAAAACAAACAGGCGAGGGTTTTTTTCCCTAGCGGCTCACATGATAGGAAGAACCTGCACCTTCTGTATGGAAATGAAGGTGACAAGTTACAACCGGACAGCCAGCATATTGTAAATAATGCAGGGGTCATAAGAACAAGCAGCCAGTGTGTCCAGGGCGGAGCACGAACATTTGTTAACACGGATATCACATCCTGCTCCAAAACACAAACGCGCCTCAGTGCGCCATCTACTGTCACAACACAAGCTACTCGGAAACATGCGGCATCTCCGATTCCGTTATGCACTCCCTCTCTGGAACAACAAAACACGTCAATACATACAAATTGACTTTTAAAATATATCTCCAAACATCGTTCAATTCGTTATAGGTCGTTTTGTTTTGATTTGGGTTTTGGTTGTTTTTGAATGGTTGACACGTACATGATGTAGGGCGACATCACTTCGAGGCGCCTCCTTTTCACACCTGACGCGAACGTTCTGTTAATAATTTACCATCCAAACAAATAATTATTTAGACGTTTATGATCACGTTTATTACACAAATACTCCGCCCAGTGGCAACAACTCTAGCCGAAAGGCCGTCAAAACGCGCTACATCGCTGCGTACAGAAAGCAGACAAGTTCGTGTTAATGAGAAGGGGAGTCTGGGGTCAGATATCTTTCCTGTTTTTCTTTTCTATACCAAAACCCTCCATGTAAACTAGACCTCGGCATCTAGCTACTTTATTTTATTTTTTAAATTATCTGACCGACATGGAGGCAGTAGAATCGATCAACTTTTTCAGACGAATACTTTTTACTTGGTGTTGAACACAAATATAATCACACGTACGGGCATTTCCTCACGCCTTCGATGGTTGCGATTCAAACAATTTAAACGGCCTTGAGTGCTTCATAAAATGAAATTAATTCGACGCGCGTAATTTGACACACGCTTCGAATGAGTTGTATTTTTACAATAGCAGTACATTGCAGTGAACACATTATGCCATTTGGGCTTAGGATACGTGATCTACATGTACGCATATACACACAATCACTCATAAACTCACTCCCCACAGGAATTGGTAAATAACGTTTTTTTGTCTACGTCTTCACAGCGGCTGCTGAAAAACGGCTTCACCTGTACAATGGTGTCCAGGTTAGTTCTCTCTCGATGGTCTCCAGAACGAGTCCATGGCCAGCCTGCGGCTCCTTGCTAGCCGCCAACTATCCAACTACCTGTTGCTACCTGTCCACATGGGGCTTACTCATCCTCTACCTTTCCACTCCTCCCGTCACAATTTACCACCTCTCTGTCTCCACACCCCCTATCCTCACCCCCTCTCTCCACACCATCTCTCCCTCCTCACCTTGTCTCTCACACAATGTATCCTCACCTCTCGCGCTCTCTCTTCCTCTCTTTCTCTCTCCTCACCCTCTCTGTCCTCATCCTGTCTCTATCTCTCTCACACACGCACCCCTCTGTCCTCACCCCCTCTCTCCACACCATCTCTCTCTATCCTCACCTGTCTCTCTACACCCTCTATCACTCCCTCCCTCTCTCTATCACCACACCCTCTCTTCCCCTTCGCTCGGCATAACCTCTCTCTCTCTCTCTCTCCACACCCTCTCTCTCTCGCTTCACCATCTCACCCTCTCTCTATCCTCAACCCCTCTCTCTTTCTACACAGTCCAAAGTCCCTATCTTTCTCTCTCTCTTTCTACTCACACCCCACTTTCTCCCCGCACCTAAATTACAGTAACTAGTAACTTAGTCCTTTTTCCAGTAACTAGTACTCAAATTCCTTTTTCAAAGCAGTAATCAGATTAAAATGACTTACTTAGAATGATTTGTAATCCTAATATTACCAATTTTTTGTACACTACAACGTGAGTCTTGGTACAATTTTTTAATGTGGGCAGGCACTTGGCAGCTGCTGAAATTCAATGAGAAATAACTAAAAGCAACTGAAGCAATCAACTGATTTACTTAAAAGAAATAAAGTAATCAGTAATGTAATTTAGTTACTTTTAAGAGAAGTTGTCCGAAAGGAGTTGGATTTCTTTTAATATGTTCTTCCCTTCCCTGAACCAAAATGGGGGTGAAGATAGTATGCAACTAAAATTGCCGTATTTCATTCTGTATAACCAAAGTTCAGTTGTGTACAACTCACCTACCTGATTTAAATATGAAAAGCTATGTTAAACAAAGTATCGCTGCGGACAGAGTGAGTGCACACACAGAGGAAAGATAGGTATTTATCGACTTGGCTACGATCAGGAAGAACACATTTCAGTATGCATTTTTGGTTGCGTTTCCTCTAACATGAAAGTTTAATATTAATGCAGACTGCGGGCGTTTCCCCCCCTTTTCAAAGCCTGCAGTCACAAAGTTGGTGACAGGCAAAAGTGAGAGATTCATTATGTTTTAATTGAGCACATGAACCAAGCAGTCTTGTGGAATACATTATGTGGGTTAGAGAAGTAAGCAGGAGATGCCATGTTCATGTTCTTCAATAAAGACATTCAATTACTTCTTGGTTAAACTTTCTTTTGTGGAATACTTGATGTGGCCCAACCTCACCCCAGGTACCAAGTTTGACACCCCTGATTGATACAGGCCAGTGGATTTCCCTGGGGAAGTTGATATACAGTAGGTTTATACACTGGCCTGCAGCAACAAGAGATGATTTAGAATCGAAAACATCTCCCTCTCGTTGCAGCTATCAACTTCCCCACAATACTTCATCTCTCGCCACCCCTCCTCAATAATAAAACACCTCCCACGTGAGACTAAACTCCCACTAGACTACACTACCAAGTTAAGGAAGTAATAGACTACAAGTCAGGATTACAAAAATAGTAACTGTAGTCCCTTAAAACTACATTGTAGAAAATCTAATCTAGATTAGTTATATTATTCCAGGAATACAATCATTTAGGTGTATTGGATTGAGTGCACGATACACATTGGTGTATTGGATCGCAGAAACAAAAACAGGCAGGTTTTATTTTGTTTCTTGTGAAACATCATTCGTAGAAGCTGCACCTTTTGTATTGAAATGAAGGCAACAATGGGACAGCCAATATATTATAAATGAGAGCGCATACGATTTTACATTTTTGTAATAATTCATTATTCTAAAATAATGTTCAGATTGAGAACATCGTTTTAACCAGTGCATGTAGCTGAAGAAACCACACCTGCTTTCATATGAAGCACGGCACTCGGCCTACAACCTGTCCATTCTTAGATCATTTGGATGCTCTCAATTGAAGTAAATGCATTAAATTGTTGCCTTGTTTTAGTGTAATCTACAAAAATCCACATGTCTAATCTAAACTAAGCATAATGGTGCACTTGCACACCGCAGCGGTATGGTTCAGGTGGTCTAAAGAGCGGTCGAATCGAGCCAAGGCCTCCCTGGGCCTTGTCACGCCAACTGTGCTGTGATTTGATTTACACTTTTCAAGCCTGCTTAATCCAGACAAATGATTGTTCGAGTCACGTGCAATGCACGGACGATTCTTTGTTCTGGCTTGTCAGCCGATCTCCCTGGCAACGCGCCTGTCTGCCCACCCCCACCCACAGTAGATGAGTTCATAATGTGTAGTACGTCAGTATGTGCCGTGTACAGTTCTAACTTTGATTTGGCACTCTAGCTCGCTGGCTGTCTATACATCGTCTAACATTTCTACCCTGAAAGCAACTTCTGCCATCACGCCACTTGATCAGACTTATTTTTTAACTTGCCTATTCAGTGGGAGCACACACAGCTATTGCGTTATTAAAAAAAAAATGCTATAATCTGTGCAAGCCATTCCAGAAGAACAAGCGACCACACCAGCGAGTAACTTTAAGTCAAATTTTGTCTGTGTGTCATCAATATTGATGCAAAACTGAGAGAAATGGGGTGGATAATGGGCAATTGAGCAACAGAGCTACAGCCAGCGCCCCCTTTTGTTTGGCTTGGCTGAAAAACCAATGTTATAAGATAGCACGCAGAGTAGGCTCTCCCATGCCAATACCAAGATGGAAATGTTAGAGTGGGGTAAGAAATGGCGAGACATCAAAAAGGTTTGCAACTTTAAAATTTCAGGTTAATAATGATTCTGAGGGAAATTTAAGGGAACAATTGTAATTGTCTTCAAAAAAAGGACCGATTAAAAAAAGAAAATAAGAATGATGATCAAAATGATGGTTAGTTGCACCCATAAAAACAGCATTGCACAATGTTAAAAACACACCTAGTCATATTTCTGGTCAAGACTCCAGTGCCCCGGCTTTATGTTGTCAAAACATACACGACACTGAACCTGTGGTGGCACATACAACTGTTAACCCATTACCTTATGAGAGGGCTAAGAATTCACTATCAATTCTAATGTTTTCTATAAGTCCTATGAAAACTTTCTTTTAGCTAGATTCAATAGACATGGGAATTTTGCATAGTACTCAAGTTATTTTTCGGAAGCAAGCACAATTTTCTCATTTTTTAAATTGATAGCTTTAATGTGAATAGGGGATGAGAGAGTGGGGACGAGTGTATCTGCAGTATAGACGAGTTCGGGGGGTACTTCCGGTCTCTGAACGTCAATTCCGATGTCTTACTTGCCGGTGTGAGCGCACACCTACACAGGGTCATTTAAAAATTGTGGTGGTAACTTGCGGTGTGCTACTCCTCACCCAAATGTTATTGTGCGGATCTGACGTATGAGTTGAACCCATTCAAATGGTCTCATTCCTTTTGGTCCAGAAGAACATGTGACCTTTCTGTGAGTAACTTCAAGTCGGATTTTGTCTGCATTTCATCAATATTTATGCAAAAAGGTTCCCGAGGAAAGGAGAGCGATGTGTAACTGGTCACAGAGCGGCATCTAGTGGTCGGATTTTCAACTGGCGTGCGTTTTGTGTGTTTTTGTGTCCACGTACCGTGGCCTTCTATCAGACTTTATATACATACTTATAGGCACCGGAAGTGACCTGCAGAAGCGCGGAACAAAATGACTCCCCCAGCACGTCGCACGTAAATTCGTCTATATGACCGTGAGGGGAAGACATCTCATGTGGCTGCATAGCCACAAGTCTATGTATGGGGTTGGACACGTGCAGAGGTCTAACCCACTGCACCACACAGCCAGCCCCAATTCAGCAACAGTTTTGCTAAAATAAGACCAATTAAAAATATACAAGAAAAAGTTGGTAATTTCAGTCAATAATCAATTTGTTGAGCCTCCCAGATAACCAACCTACTTGTGACCCATAACTATATGAGCATATATAGTTATGGGTCAAAACATTTCCAAGATGCAAATTGTCAACTCTTACTAGGGGACTGGTACACAGCATATCTTGCAATTTAAACTTTATTGCCATTTAAAATTCAGTAACAACAGACAAACACTTAACATTACAGAGGCAAGACACAAACATGTACTTGTTCAGAGTGATGCCTTCGCTGTCTAGTTCCAATAGTGTTCTTCCAACACAAATATGATCTGACTGTATTGGTTCTTTTCATAATTTTTTATAGATGCACATTATTTTGTTGAATGGACCTTCACACATAAATACAAATGGCATGAAAACCGGGTCAAGCAAAGATGGTCAACTGGTAAGACAAAAGCTCTTGCAGAAGATCCACAGAGGAGCTCCCAGATGGGTTGAGAAGCTTGTGAAAGACTCTCCGCCATGACTTTTCTTCAAATTGAGGGTTTGAGCTGCACCTGGAGACACCACAGCACGTCAGCGAAATTGTGAAAATGTGTACAATGCAACTTCGTTATATTTTAAAAATGCATTTCATTAAGAGAATACAATTCATGGGGTCAGGAATGTTACTTACAATCTGGTGAGTCTATAGTTCAATTAATCAATGATTGAATCATCTCTTGATAGTAAATCGAAAAAGAATTTTCCCATAACCGAGTGGTTTTGTTCAGACAAATTAACCAACAGCCATGACAGAAAAAAACCCTCCAGTGCTCGGTGGAGGGAACAAGGCAAGTATTAATTCAAATATCAATTCAATCAATTTGCAGTTTCCATTCCTATATTGGATCTGAGGTTAACAAGCAGTCATCCTCATTTAGACGGAGACCCCAGCTAGAGAAAGGGAACTTGTAAACTGGTTTGAAGGAGATGGGTGAGGCCCATTTTCCTGGCAAGTCAGAAAAAAAAAAAAAAAAAACAATCGTCCATGCACCGCACACGTTTATAACGATCATTTGGTCTGGACTCTGGAGTAAGCAGGTTCGAGAAAATGTGTCAATCAAAAGAAGTTATCAAATCACAGCGAAGTAGGTGTGACAAGTGGCGTGGACTATCCAAGTGTACACCGTTGACTCTCTCCCCAGGTGTGATCTGCCTGTTTACATGTTTGGAACAACTTGCTACCAAATAATTTGTTGGAAATGACTTCATTAAACTGCAGTTGGTTGAATCAGTCGTGAATTAAAAAAGTCAAGCGTTATTTACTTATAGCACCTTTTTCAAGCAGAACACAGTGTTTGGATAAAACAGAACAGTACAAAATTAGTCATTTAAAAAGCTAGGTCAAAGAAAGGTGTCTTGAATGTTTTAAAAAAAAAACATGACTGTGGCCCTGAAGACCTCCAGCCAGGGCTTAAAATGAATGACGACCTGTCGTCCCAGGGACGCAATTAACATGGGCACCATCTATTTCCGATCATCCATTTACACTTCCGCGGTAAAACTTGGCTCACAAGCGCGGCCACACCGTGATCTGTGTGTGTGTCGCTGTCATCTTGCACTGTGTGCGGCGAGCAGGCGAACACGCAACTATAGTGACGACGACGAGAGTTAAGACGACGGGTGCGGTAGTGCCATCATGCACGCACAAGTTGACCACAAACAGGGCCAACCAGCAGGAGAGCAGACGTCCCGCTCTCCAGCCCTTGGCCAGCTCCCGCATTTTCCTTTTCTTCCTGCTGATATAGCGTTATACAGCTGTTTTATAGCCTGCGTCCATATTAGCGTGTGTGCGTGTGCGACCACTGTTCGCCTGCCATAAGTGAGTGTGTGAGCATGTGCGCGTGTGCATGCACGAGACGACTACAGAAAGGAACGCCACCCAGACGTCCGCTCTCCGGCTGTTTGGCCAGCACTTGCGATCCTCGTCGGGTGTTGAGAGAGGGATACCGCCTTGTGATACAGCCGTTTTATAGCCTGCCCCCATAGCGTACGTGCGCGCGTGTGCGAGCTCTTGCACCTCCGATACACGGGCGCGTGAGCATATGCACGCACGAGACGAACACAAACAGGAACGCCAGCCAGACGTCCACTCTCCGGCTGGTTGGCCAGCTCCCGCAAGGCTCGCCGGGTGCTGGCCAGACAGGCCTGCTGGAAAAGCGCTTTTCTTCCTGCTCCGAGTTGACAAATTCACTACTGTCGTTTCATGAGTACGATAAAAAAAACAAAAAAAAAAAAGACAAGATTTCGATTCCATCAGAGCGAGAGAGACTCACTTCTGATATAGCGTTATGCAGATGTTTTATAGCCTGCCTCCATTGCGTGTACCGAGATCCCATTAGAACTGTTCCGAGTCCTTTTTATTTTTAACAACTTTAATATATTCATAATTCTAGCAATTTATCAGTAAGACAACTAGAATTGAGGCCCACTGGATCGATCCTCCACGAGCGCAACGTGGACGATCCGTTGGTTCTGGCATGACTAGCATCTGGCTAAGCCTATGGGGACAGCGTTAGTTGTAAACCGGTTTGAAGGGAGATGCCAGTCTTACCAGTCTTCTTGTTGGCTTTCCACCGTCCATCCATCATGCTCCTCCTTCAGCTTCATGTCCTCCTTGCACAGCAGTCTGTGGAGCTTCTCTGCTAGGAGAACCAGGTCCACCTGATGCAGCACAGGGTTTATGTCTTAATTCAAAATCTACTTCTTAGTAGAGATGTCCAGATTTCCCTTTTTGAGTCCAGATTTCCCTTTTTGAGTCGCAGTCTACCAACCGGAGATTGTTGGTGTATTCGCACAAGCGCACCAACAAAATTCTTTTCAAAATTCATTTCTATTGCTCTGCTTAGTCAGCCTGACTGTGAGGCTTGGCTGAGGCTTGACCAAGTGCCATCTCACATTTTACTCAGTTAAAGAAATTGCTTCTAGCTTGTCACTTCTTTAATTAAATACATTAGTAAAAAAAAAAAAAATCAACTCGAGTAAGACTACAAAGTACTGATCCAAACATCTACCTCGAGTAGAGTTAAGAGTACAGGCTCAGAAACGTACTCCAAAATTATTTTTGAAAGTAAAAAGTATAGGCTCTAAAATATACTCAAAAGTATTTTTGAAAGTACAAAGTACAAAGTACTACAATAAAGTTGTATGAAAAATGCATTTTTTTCAATGTTAGTAATTTATTCAAACAATAACATTGACAAACTAACAACCTAGACTAATTTAGCTTATATCTCGGGACTAAATGAAAACCACTTTTTAACGTAATAACAGGGACGGTACTTGGTGCATCAGCGCCCCCTACTGACTGATATTATAGACATTTTTCTACCCAGCTACCCAGTCAATGCACAAAAAAAGGTAACGACCCTGTTTTGGTAAAAGTAAGGAGTAGTAATCACAGAAAAAAGTACTTCTAAAACTGCAGATACTTGAACATTTTACTTCGTTACTTGCCATCTCTGGTTATTGTTGTATTACATACTGTGTGAGTTTCGGGAAATTGGACATTGCATACCTGTAATCTTCCTTTTGACAGTGTTGTTTGGCTAGTGCCCATCATTAGTCATTCTGTTGCACTCTGTAAATGGAGCTGCCGGACTTCTAACCCAGTGGGGGTCTACCTACCTGGTAGAGCGAGTCTGCAGCCTTTAGCACCCCCTGCTGGATGTAGGGCAGGGCAGCAGGGATGAGGTCTGCTGTGGGGAGGGGAGTGGTCTGGAGGTCAAGGGAGTGCGCAAAGTCCACACACAGCAGAGGATAATTGAAGTCCCTGAACATGACGCAAAGATGCAGGTTAGAGACATGTGTTGCAAGCCGGGCCTGGACTTTAAGACCTGTTTAATGCTATTTGAAATTAAATCAATAAGACCCAACTTGAGAACAAAATTGGGGGGGAAAAAATAATGAAATGAATCGGGTGCAATTTTACCCAAATGTTTATTTTTTTAAGTTTTTTTTTCCGGCGTCAGCGCCGCTTTTGCATCTTTATTGGATAAGATTAGTCGGAAACTGGGTTGAAGAGATCGGGGGTAGACATTGCAGACAAGTCGACGAACCTAGTCAAACTCGCGACATTGCGGACGCTGCGCTAGACACAGCGCCACTAACGTGAATGGGGGCTCGTTAGGTGCGGTGTCCATAACCACTCGGCCAACGCGGACCCCCCCAAATGTTTATTTTAAAATAAAACAGGACATTCTGGTCCAGTCTAACACACACACACATATATACAAGTTTGAAAAGCAATACAGTGAAGGATTTTGTAACCACTTCATTTAGTGAAATGTTCGCAAGAAAGTTGATCAGTTTTTGTTTTAAGTAATACATAACTATGAAACATTTTGATTTGCAATGCCAAACATGAAAACAGAAGAAAATGCAGATGGTGATTAGCAACTGAACACATTGTTGATCAGCAATTAGATAAATAGTTAATATGATCAATTATGAGTGTTTTTTTTCCAAATAGTTGACATAACTAATTACACAGTTGCTTTTTCTTTTCCTAAATGGTGACGATTTACTATTCATGTGGACGTTGATTAAATGCAAGTCTCAGTCTGTTTGTAGTGTTCTGTCAAGCCAGCGCACATTTGCACATTGTAAATGAGTCATTTTTGCCATATGTCCACGTCCCATTCTCTGCCCCTTTCCAACCAATCCTGAATAAAGTTGAAAATGGTCTGAATGGGCCACAAAAGAAAATAATTTATTTAACATGGCATAAGAGCACCATGCAACACATTGAACCAAGTTAATACATAAAACGCATCCATGAGCAGCCAATGATATGACTATAAGTTATGATTTAAATTAACAGCGCTGGCTCTAGCAGTTGAGTGCACCATGTAGTGAGAGGGAGATTTGTTGATCAGAGCCAGAATGATTTACCCATGTTCCCAATGCTTGGCGGTAGTGGCGAGCCGTCCCAGGTGAAGAGAGCTCTTGTGAAAGGATTTGGTCATATGGAGCAGGCTGGACACATTGTCATAGGGCTGCGGAAAATATTACACAAACCGAGTTTAGATTCAGAGGTGGTAAAAGAACCCAGATTTCTTACTTTACAAGTAAAATACAAAAAAATGCCTTGATTAGGAGCACAAAGTACTGATCTAAATATCTACTTAAATAGGCACTACTAGTTAAGCCCATTTTATGCCATACGGAACCAGACGAAATGTGCCTTTCCGTGCCAGACGTAGTTCCCGGAGCTTCCGCATCTGCCTCTGTCTGCGATACCGATGTTCATAACAAATCCTCTAATGGGGGTACCGGAGTAACGGGATAGTAAGTGTGATCACTTTGGCTTGCGATGGCAGTAAGCCAGCGAAGTATGAAATCTTTCAAGATGGCCGACTTTTTCCCTTTGATAACGTTGCTTTGGAACGTCTGGCCTGGACTATTACGAGACCCCTGTGTAAGGCCCCAGTGACGTCACAGTTGATACAGCAAGCATGTCTCTACAATATTTCTGGGTTTATTCAGATTCAGAACACTTTAGTGATCACAATTTGAAAATTATTTTCTGAATTTCTACTGCTAAATTTTAATTCAACAGAAACAGAAACATTATTTTTTATGTTCCGGAACAGTAACACTTATTTAAAAATAATGGGAACCGGTTAATACCGGTTTTATTTTGTTCCTCAATGGAGTGCACTTGGAGATAATTTCAGGAATAAAACAAATAAAACAAGAGTATTTATAAAATCTGATGCAGCAGTGAAGTAGGAATCGTTGCGGGACTCTCTGCAGCGTGTTGTTGTGGGTTTGTCCCGACACGCAACGAGACCTCGGCTGTAGAGTGCTACCAGTGGGCCACTGTAGTGAGTCGCCGCAACAAATATTACATAGCATTAAACAGCTGACAGGAATGAAATTATTTGCTCCGGGAACAATATTTTTTTGTTCTAAGCGGTTCAGGAACGTCAATTTATTGGTGGAATACATAACCAGAAACGTTATAATTCGGTTTCTGTTCGGAACGAAACGCTTGGAAAAAAGTATTGGTTCAAAGCCCTGATTACAACATTCCTAATTTCCTTCTATCAAAGGGAAGATTGGAAGCATGCAATTTCCAAAGCACACAACATACACAGTATGCACTAATATATATTATAATAACTAATGATTGTTTATTCAACTGCGTTTTGGGGACATACATTCAGCAGTCAGCGATGACTGCATACTTCTAGTTTCAAAAGATTTTGACTGGATCTCATAAATAAGTCCCAATTGTTAAGAAACATAATTTCCTTAATACAATCATACGGTGGAAACAGTATGAAAATAAATGCAACAACGAACAATGTGGTTAGCTCACGGAATTATCTCCAAGACACCGCGTGGTTGAGTGCAATGTGATGTGACCGTCCCGGAAGGCATAACAGCGTGGCGACGGGGAATCATCGTCCACGGATGGGCCCTTAAGACGGGTTGCCATGTAGAAGTCCCATGGCAAACCCCCATGCTCCACCTGTACGAAGGAACCATGTTACTAGCTCGAAAGCTGCCAAAAAAACAAAAACCTGTGTAATATATTGATAACTTCAACGGCATGGATACGCTGAATACCTTCAACACAGCAAGGTCCTCAGACAAGACCTTAAAAACAGAGTAACGCTCTTCAGAACAAAGCTGTTCACCCAGGAAGACCACCTCGTCACCTGCAACACACACACCCACCCACACCCACACGGCTGTCAATCTTCCCTCAAAATAAGAATTGAAATTCTGAATCATTAGGAAAATTGACTTAGTTGAATTTTGCAATATCAAGCTAATATTCTTAGGATATACACGCAAATATTGTCTTACACGTGCAATCCCTCAGCTTTTCACTAGAGGGCAGGTCAATCGTGTCCATTTGTACTAAATTAAATAACTGGTAAATATAGACGTGAAATTCAGTTAACACACGCAGGAGCTGCAGTCGTGTTTCAAAAGAGGTGAGCACTAGTATTTCTCTGGATTCATTCATTATGTTTACCCTTTGTCTATGTAAACTCAATAAGCACCACTATGTGCAAGGTATGATTGTTTTCCGCAATGAATAAAATCATGACAATCATTACTTTATATCAAAACCAAATCCTAATCGTAATCTCTGAACCCACACATGCCAAGATGCGATTTAGGATGGCCATGATGATCCATCACGTGCGTCACCCAGAGAATGCAAATAAAAGTGTTTTGTAATCACCATTGGTTTCACTCAAACATTCCCCCATGTTTTGACTTCCTAATGCTACTAAGGGTGTGCCAAAATCTCGATACTACGATATATCGTGATATTTCGTCTTGCGGTACGTTATCGATATGCTGAGGCCAAATATCGATACTTAAACAATAAACATACAGCCGTTCTAAACATATTCTCTCACAAAAACCCGCTACAGAATTGGTTCGGCGGGTCGCTGCAGCGTGATGAGTGTCTGTGTGTTCGACTGTTCGCTCGGACACGGGGCGAGACGCGCCGCGTTCCCGCAGCGCGCTGGGACACGGACGTTTGTGTATGTGTTGGCCCGGAGCGGAGGAATCCTCCTCCGCTGAAGACACAGCGTGCTGTGAGTCCGTGCTAGCGCTGACACGGAATGAAACATGTTGTACGATGCGTGTTGTTGTTGTACGAAGCGCTGCCGTGGATATATAGTAACAAAATAATCTCCACAACACGGAGCGAGTGCCCGCTGCAGTGGATATATAGTAACAAAATAATCTCCAAAACACGGCGCGGGTACTCGCTCCGTGTTGTGGAGATTCTTTTGTACTCGCTGTCGTATCCACAACACGCTTCGTACAAAATAATATTCTCCAGAACGCGCGTGGTACAACAAGTTTCATTCCGTGTTGGGAAGACACAGCACCCTGTGGCTGCAGCCGATGAAGACTCATTCTGTGCCGGGCGAAAACAGACACAACTCGCCACAGACAACCCC
>OMKY01231705.1:0-11438 GCA_900302395.1 Bregmaceros cantori | reverse complement strand
CCGAGCGGGGGGGGGCGGGCGGTCCGAGCAGGGTGCCGGGCCGGGCGCAGCGAGATTCCCTCCCAAGAATTGTTGGCGCAGCGGCGGGCGGTGTTGCGTCTCTGTCCGCGGGGTTCCTCGGGCTGGGTGCCGGGCAGAGCGGGCGGTGTTGGGACTCTCTCTGGGGGGTTCCGGTCCGGGTGCCGGTGTGGGGTTCGGTTCTGCTCCGGGGACTCGAGGAGCTGGCTCGTGTCTATGGGAGTCGCGCGCCCCAGACCGCCATCTCGCGCTGTCTTTCCGCGTGCAGTCCGCTAAACGGTCCGTGCGGAAACACGCGCAGACCGGAAGCTCCGTTCCTACCACAGTGTTACCCAGTGTTTGGGTCGATATGAATAAATACAACAGATAATCATAATAATACGTAGAATATTAATAATAAGTAATTATTATTACTGTAATAATGTTGATGGTGATAATTATTATTACTAATATTATTATTAGTAGTAGTAATAATAATTAAGATTAATGTGTAATCTTACTCAAGTTGTTTTTGTACAAATATATGTAATAATTATTATTACTAATATTATTACTATTAGTAATAATAATAATTAAGAGTAAGATTACAAAGTAGTAGTAAGATTACAAAGAAGTAGTAAGATTACAAAGTACCGATCAAAATATTTGTATCGGAACTATGTAATCTTACTCAAGTTGTTTTTGTACAAATGTAGTTCATTTTTACTCAAGTAAGAAATCTGGGCACTTTTGGCATCTTGTTTTAAATGTGCTCTATAAATAAAGGTTGGGTTGAGGAATATTTCAATGCAGACCATAGACCTGCAGTGCTGGACTGGCAGTAGGGCACATCGGGCATTTGCCCGGTGGCCTTTTTTTTTTAACAGCGTACAATGTAAATTTGAAAAATGCTATGGTGGTGGCTAATGGTATATTCGCGATTGACTGTTGGAGGCCAATTAAGCCTGAATCTCGTCTTGAGATTGAGAAGTAATGATAGTCATAGCTGTGGCCTGATCTCGTAAAAAACGCCCAGCCCGAATAATCTCCCCAGTCCAGACCTGTGGAATGAATATGTTTTACAGTCAACGATGCACACAACGAAACACACACAGAAACAGAAATAGTTAAATTATGCATTTATTCAGATTAAATAGTTTTGGAGTGTATAAAAAATGTGAACTATACAGGTGCAAATACATGAGCTCCCAGCTTCATTCCTGGCCCGAGTAGAACCAGAACCAGATACCGTTTAGATACCGAGAGTACGACAGCGCACAGCCAGGATGCCACCATGAGGCAAGGCATCTCAAATCAATCTATTAATTTATTTTATTTTCATTAAATTCCATGTGAGCGAGCCTAACTTCATGGCAACTCTGGCGAGCTCTAGTGGTCGGTATGACAACTGCATCTTTTGTCCAATAAACTGTTTTTTAGGCAGCAGGAAAGTCTGTGATGTTGGAATCATCGCGAGATTTAGAATTTAGAACAAATACAAGAACTAAAGGTGAAAAATAAACACAATCTTAATGGGGGTGGGGGGAGCGGGGGGTTGAATACAAAATCAACTACCCTAGAGCATTAAGACACCAAACATGGGACGAATCCATCCGTTCAAAAGTCATCGCGTTAACACGAGGGATCTGCCATGGCGGCGCATGCAAAACCATAGCATCCCGACTCTTCACGCAGCCCGGGATGTAAATATGGTCGTCCATGATCTCAGAGCAGCAATACCCACGGGCCCACACACGGGGTGGAGGTACAACAAACTACACATTTTTATTCTGTGTGACCAAACTGGTCAAACAACTCGCATATGATTGAGTGAGCGCGCACACACAGGCTAGATCAGTGTAGGACATATTTCTGTATACATTTTCGGTGGTGTGTCTCCGAATTAGATGAAAATCACACTGAGAATAACTTTGTTTTTCATTGTGTTGTGGAACTGATGTGAGCAAAGGCCACAGCAAAGAGTCTGCCTGTTAAAATGCACCGGGAACAATCTCGATGACCTCGCTGTCTGCGGTGTGGAGCGCAGACGGCCAGCTGCTATCATTATTGCATACGTGCCGAGTGATATGATTTGCCAACACCACAAAGGGGTTGAGCCTTAAGACGTTCAAAGTAGCAGAACAGGGGAAGTGAGCCAGAGAGTCTCAGATGCTGATGCCGTGGAGGGACGATGGGTGTCCCACTCTGTAACTGCCTGTGCCAATTGCTGAACTGTCCTGAAGTATCCTGAACAAACCCCGGTGAATACATCAACACTGTCTGATCATTGGAGAACCTGGTAAGATGACTTTTGATGATTTGGGAAACGATTCAATGTGTATTCGGCAAACCGTCACTCGTGGGGAAACATGATAAGACTAATAGCTCACATTTTTAGCAATGACAGAAGTTTTCACACTTAAGAAACTGAAAAAAGTTAAATTAAAATATTAAAAAATGAAGCAATGGGTGACACCACTCGTGACATATAAAATAAAAAACAAACATTTTTTCAACCTGAAACCAACAATTTGCTTCATGTTTTTTGTTTCTTTAGTTTTGTAAAGTTTACTTTTATTCCAAAAAGCAAGGAATGGTGATGTTTCTGGGTCTGGAATGCTTTTTGGAGTTAAGTTGCAGATTGTCGAGTTGTGGAATTAAAAACCTGAACACATTTCATAATATGGAATGGAAGACATTTTCTGGTCCGTGCAGTGACACATTAATGAAATAAAAGGAATGGTGATGAATCTACGAGTAGAAATGTTTTGCAGACTCAGACGCCGCTCCTGTGGACGTCCCCGCGTGTCTCTGTCACTCCTCGGGGGCGTGGCCAGCAGCGCTGGGCTGGATGAGACCGTATTGCAGAGCCTGGTCCAGACAGCTCTGAGCCACCTGGAGGAAACCCACGTCCAATTACTGTGTGTTCAAACCCAATACCACCTACCACTTCCAATTACTGTGTGTTCAAACCCAATACCACCTACCACGTCCAATTACTGTGTGTTCAAACCCAATACCACCTACCACGTCCAATTACTGTGTGTTCAAACCCAATACCACCTACCACGTCCAATTACTGTGTGTTCAAACCCAATACCACCTACCACGTCCAATTACTGTGTGTTCAAACCCAATACCACCTACCACGTCCAATTACTGTGTGTTCAAACCCAATACCACCTACCACTTCCAATTACTGTGTGTTCAAACCCAATACCACCTACCTCGTCCAAAGTGATGCTAGTGAGATATGCGTGATTAATAATATTTTGGAGCCAATAACTCCAGACAGAGAAGGGCAGTACCTTAGACACGGGGTCCGTGGGGGTTCCGTCCCCCGCCTCCTGGCCCGGGGTTTTAGCCAGCACGGACAGGATCTCCAGGGCCTCGCCGGCCATCAGGGTCTCGGCCACGCCCCGGTCGGCAGCCATCAGGTTGCGGACCACGACGGCCCCACGGTGACGGAGGTCGGCCGACTCGCTGAGCAACAGGGCCTGGAGGATCTCCATCCAGTGGGAGGTCTAAGACGTCACACATCACGGAATTAGATTTCATGATAAATAAATTACATCTAATGAGTTTGTGTCAGATGAAGAAACTTAATCTTTGTATATATGCTGATAAAGAATAACCAAACTTGACTATATTAACCTACACTTAAGGTTAAGTTTTCATAACTGTTGCTCGCTGTAAGAATTTGGGGTATTTTTAAAGGAAAAGTTATCCAAGCGATTAATCGTTTCAATAATCTGCAACTAATCGACTATTAAAATAATCATTAGTTGCAGCCCTAATTTAGGCATCTTCTTTTCATTATCACCATTATTGGTTTGAGTGAGGTTTTATTTCTATGTGATCTGTGAGTTTTTTACGAAGAAGGCGAAACACAAAAATTACGCCTTCTTCGTATTATCCAGACCAAAAGAAATTATTTGGTCACATTGTAAGGAAAGGAAGTTTCCAGAGAATTCTATTGGATGGGAAACTTGATGGGAAGAGGTGCAGAGGACGACCAAGGGGGGGAACGGAACATGATGATGATGATCTGGAAGTCTGTGATTTTGTCATCCATCGCATTGATGTGCCTTCAAAATGTTTCGCTTGTATTACTTACTTACTAAGTTTTGTCATCCAATTCACACATTCAAAGCTCCCGAACACCTCAGTCTCATGCTAACTCTGACCGTGTTGGGGACGCGAGCGCAGAGGTCGGGCTGTTCCGAGGTCAGCATGGCGAGCGTCCCGGCGGCCGCGCGGCGGAGGCGTTCGTCATCCTCCCCGCTGTAGAGGACGAGTAGCTTCAGTCGGTCCGTGTTCTCCACCAGGAACAGCTTCTGGACCTGCGGAGCACAAACCGGTGCACAGCTGCTGTCATTTCCGAAGTTTTAAAAGCATCTTATGTTAATATACGTCTTTACATTTTTTTCAGCCTATTCAGGCTGTTCTTCCCAAGCTTTATTTGTTAGGGTTAGCGGAAACAGGTGAAGATGGGGGGGCAGACATGCGGGAAATACGTCGGTGGCGAGATTCGAACCACCGACTCACCGCACCATTGAAGCATATGCGTGCCCACAACGACACGCTACAGAGACCTCCTGGTAGCGCTCTAATTCTGAGGTCTCGTTGCAGGTCGGGGCAAGCCCACAACAACACGCTGCAAAGAGTTCCACGACGATTCATACTTCACTGCTGCATCGTAGATTTTATAAGTACTCTTGTTTTATTTTTGAACCTATCCCAAAGTGCACTCCTTTTGAGGAACAAAATAAAACCGGTATTAACCAGTCACCATTATTTTTAAAGTGTTCCTGTTCCGGAACATAAAAATAATAACGTTTCCGGTTTCGTTTCCGTTCCCTGGGAAATACAAAAAGTTCCCAGTTTTCATTTTCGTTCCTTGAACCGGTTCAAAGCCCTGGTTGTGGGTAATAATAATGGTGAGTGGAATGACATGGCGTCGTACGACTATTCCGTTTAGTTCCATTTGGAACAGCACTTCTCTCTATTCATGTAGTGTGTTACTTCTATTAGGAACAGAACTTCCTTCAATAGACGTGTTCGGGGATACCACCGGTCTCTGAACGTCACGTCCGGTGTCATTTAACTTGCCTTGTATTTGGCTATTTTTTCAACACGTCTATTCGGTGGGAGCACACACCTACAGGGTTATTTAAAAATTGTGGTGGCAACTTGCGGTGTGCTATTCCTTACCCAAATGTTATAGTGCGGATCTGTGACCCACAAATGCATTATTTAATAATCATTGCAACTCGTTCCATTTTCTCATTCCTTTTGGAATAACTAGAAGAAGCTCAGCCCAGCCCATTGGTCCAGAAGAACATGTGACCACTCGGTGAGTAAATTTAAGTCTGATTTTGTATGTAGTTCATCAATATTTATACAAAATTATGAACGGATAGTGGTCGGATTTTGAACTGGCGTGCGTTTTGTGTGTTTTGTGCGCTCGGACCTTGGTCCAGCACCAGAGTTGGCATAGGCAACAATAAGGCACCGGAAGTGACCTTAAGAATGGTGGGAGAAAATGACTCCCACCAGTGTTTCGCACGTATTCATGCAGAGTGGAGTCTCACCTCCTCGCTGAGCACCATATTGCACATACACTCTGTAGCCGCAGCTCGCACAAGCTCGTGCTCCTCAAACATGTAGCCTTCGATCTTGGGCACGGCTTTCTCCTTCAGCATCTTCTGTCTGAGACAACATCAGTCAGAACCAGGTCAACATCAGCAACAGCGGCGGCTGGAATACTACTTTTTACAAGCAACTGTTGGCTGACCTGAGGCGTTCGCTGATCCCGGCCAGGTTGGTGAGGCCCATCAGAGCCTCAAAGTTCTGGAGTAGAGAGCAGTCCAGACTCAGCAGACTCACCAGGGGGCGCACCACCTCGTAGATCTACACACAAAAGGTTGCTGTCCATTAGAACCCATTCACCCATTCATCCATTATGTAACTAGAAGCACTCAGAGAATGCAAACCTGCGCCATAGTGGTAAAAAAAAAATTGTACTTTTAGTCCTAGCAGTTTGTGTGGCAACCCATGATCAATGCAAGTGATCGAGTCGCGCGATTGCGTTTGACCCACCGGCGAACATGCCAAATACATTTCCCAGCGGCCCCTGTGACCCTGAAGTCTGGTCACGTGACCGCAGTAAGCACCCAGCGATGTTGCGGTAAGTTGGTGATTAAGTATGATTATGTTACTCATAGGCTACAGAAATGCACTACAATTTAATCAATTCTTCTGTGTGTCATTCCCAACAACTGTACAAAATTTCATCCAGATCCGTGCACAACCTTTTCAGTTATCCTGGGGACAGACAAACCAACCAATGCTACCAAAAATAAAAAAAAGTACACACAAAATTGTAACGGAGTAAATACTGCCCATCTCGGGTTATGCGTCCTCTTCTTCTTGACCTGGAGAGCGTTGTTACTTGTGTGTGTACTGCTGTCATGCATATGCAATATGGAGAATTATATTGAATCTTGAATCTTGAGTGTGGTGAACCAGACTAACCCGTTCTCCTGGGAAGGCTATTTCAGGGTTGGAGGTGATCGAGATCTTAGCCAGGGCCTGAGCAGCCTTCACCTTGCCTTCCGGCGTGTTCTCCAACGCCAGAGGGATGAGGGCCTGTGGAGGGATAATCAATGCTAATGTAATGGGTGTAAAATGACCACCAGGGGGAGCTACGGGATAAACGCCACACACAACTCATGATAGAGTACCAGCCAATAGACGGCTTTACGTGCAAAACACTGGTGGTTTTACACATCACACCCCTCGCTCCGATCATAATTTTGTATAAATATTGATGAAATACAGTCAAAATCCGACTTAAAGTTACTCACCGAGTGGTCACATGTTCTTCTGGACCAATAGGCTGGCTGCTTCTACTAGTAATTCGGGCGCATGCGCACGCAGCGACCGGCGGTGAATTTGTTTGAGTGTGGAGTTTGCATCGATATTTGTCACTGTTTTCATGGTTGTAAAAGTTTTTATCTCTATTTATTATTTTATGCTGCAACATCTGTATGTCAGCGCGGCGAGAAATGGAGCCATTCTTCTCATTCTTCTTCGCGATCGTCGTATGGATATTCTTGCACCTGTTGCTGCGACTGACCGAGGCCGCTATGGCGACGGAGGCTACCAGCCAGAGCAGGTTGCAGTACACCAGGGAAGCGTTAATACAGTTGAACCTGTCACGACCTGCCCCATGGAGGGGTATCATCAAGCCGCCGAACCTCAGTGGGGACAGCGCTTATCGTGCCTTCAAGGGTTCGCGTGGATCGGAATCATGGCTCACGGAGAATGATCGGGACAATGACTTGGCTCTCAACGGCTTTGGACTGCCTCTCCAGACGGACAGGGAGGTGTGTGTCCTGCAGCAAAAGCGTCGTGACTGTCCGGGCTCGTATCTGCACGTCCATTCTACCTTCCCCGAGAGTTTCCTCAACTCTTTATTACAGTGGTGTATATTCACCCCAAAGCAAATTCTGACGCTGCGTGCGGCTTTACTTTTGAGCTGGTGCAAAAACTGTTTGAGCTGGTGCAAAAACCGCCAATTTTATATTGGGCGATTTTAACCATGTGTTACTCAAAAAGACACTAAGGAACTTTCATCAATATGTGTCCTGCCCAACCAGGCGGGGCAAAACACTCGATCTGTGCTATGGTTCAGTAAAGGATGCCTACAAATCACTTCCTCTGGCCCCGCTGGGAAAAGCGGATCATGATTGCGTGCACTTGCTGCCCACATACAAAACACTATTAAAAAGAGAAAAGGTTGCAACAAAGAACATTAAAGTGTGGACACCGGAAGGGGAAGAGCGCCTCCAAGCATGCTTTGACTGCACAGACTGGGACATGTTTAAGCGGTCGTGTGGTGATAACTTGGATGCCTTGGCTAAAGTCGTGTGCTCATATATGGTTTTCTGTAGAGATACGATTATCCCCTGCAAGCGGGTGAAAACGTATCCAAACAACAAACCTTGGATTAACAAAAGGTTGACCACCAGTCTACAAAAAAAAAAGATCTGCCTTCAAAAACGGACCCTCTCCATCGGAAATGAAATTAATTAATAAAGAAGTACGTTCCGAAATTTCGATAAGCAAACATAAATATGAATCCAGGTTAGAAAACAAGATGGCTACAAATAACCTTGGCTCTGCCTGGGCTACGATGAATTCTATAGCAGGCATCAGTAACCAGATTACTATTGATGGCTTCAATTCAGACATCGAACTGGCAAATGCTTTGCATGGGTTCTATAATCGCTTTAATGATAAACATGATTTTAATCTGGAGGTTCAGGAGCTCAGGCACAAGACATGTTTAAAAAAAAAAAGCCAAATACACAGTAAGTAAATGACACCGGAAGTAATGTTCAGAGACCGGAAGTACCCCCCAAACTTGTCTATTAGATCACAGAGGTAGGGTGAGATTTCCCAGAATTCAACAGGAGAAACAGGGGGTGGGAGCCAGGAGACAACCTTACCTAAGAAGTAACTGCACACAGGAGACTATATAAAACAGTCGATTTCCTATGGTAATTGGCAGTGCAGCCTATTACTGTCGGTTCAATCACTACATAATTTACATGTTTTTTTCCAATAGTTGTTTAGTCGAAAGACAAATAATATTTAGTCATTATTAGTAGATTGTCGATAGTGAAACCTACCTTTCCTCCTCCATGAGCTACCACGGCCCCTCGATCCTGCTGCCGGTCCACCAGAGCCAGGAACACCCTGGAACATTACAGTACAACATGATCAGTTCTACCTGGCGCGGTGGCCGAGTGGGTAGAGAGGGCATCCCCGGACCATAGGTCGAGCAGTGCCGCAGCTTCAAATCCCCTGTCCGGCTTTTCTGCAATGACTCCCCCCGACTCTTCAAACCAGTTTCAGATTTAATCCTGTCTCAAACACTCTCAATAAAATAATGAAAAGCGGCGCTTGTGGACAAAAATAAAAATTTTGCAAAAAAGTCGGCGAGGTGAAGAGAACTTGCGACGCTGCCCGCGTCACAAGTCACAGGCACCATACGCGCACTGGGTGTGGGTGCCCCACCGACTGGGCCACACAGCTAGCACAATCATCACTTGAGAAAATATGCACAGTGTTAGAAAACATGTTATGCATTTTTTAATAGTTTTTTCAGAATGATATAAACCACATTAGCCTTGTGTTTTTACCTTGCAATGCACTCCCGGCAAGCGTCTGTGAGGGCGGGGCTCTCGTGTTTCACCATGCACACCAGGGCCGACACCACGCCCGCCTCTAGAAGCTTGGTCAGTCTTGTCTCCACGTAGGACGGCGCGTCCTGCAGGATGATCACAAACGTTCATCTTTTAACTCTAACCCGACGGATCGCCAGAAAACACAATACCATTGCTAGAAAGAAGGTCACCAATTGTGTACAAAATTGTCATAAATATGTTATTTTGCACAACATTGAATAAAAACTATAAAAGCTAGAAAATCTTCGAACAATTTGTAACAACCGTTTTTGGGGCTAAAATAAACAAAAACAACAAATGAACTAGAAAAACTCAGATTGCAAACCTGCGCCCTAGTGGTAGAAAAGAATAGTACTTAGTGCTAGCAGTATGTGTGGCAACCCGTTATCAATGCAAGTGCTCATAGAGTAGCGCGATTGACGCCACCAGCGAACATGCTCAGCACAAGCCAACTACACTTCCCAGTTTGGTCACGTGACCGCGGCAAGCAACAGCGATCTATTGCTAAATTGTTGATCAAGTATGATTGTTACTTATAGGCAACAGAAACACACCAAAATTGTATCAATTCTTCCATTTGTCATTTCCAACGACTCTGCAAAATTTCATCGAGATCCATGCACAACTTTTTCAGTAATTTTGGGGACAAACCAACCAACCAACTCCGATAACATAACCTACTCGAAAATTTCCACATTTTATGGTACGTAAATTGACCCAACATGCTATATTATCGAGTTTTGGTTGTTTCGAAATTGAAATTGAGTTGAAATCGCTTGACGCAGTTCCACGCCAAGACTCTAGCAGGCGATAATACAACAGAAAGCCACAGTGACACCACACGGCCCTCGATTTCAAAACGAACCAAGTTCTGAGAGGACCTCAGAGGCCCTTTAAAGAATCCTTTAAAGCATGAGTTTTAAAAGGTTTTCGCCACTCCAAGGAAACTGCTCCTTACCTTGGGGTGCTCCTCGGGGACGTGCTGCTTGGCGTACTTGGCCAGCTCCAGCATCTGAGGGTCTGGCTTGGACAGGTCGTAGCTGTTGGTGCAGTTGACCAGAGTGGAGCCCACAGCAAACAGCACCGTCTTGTCCTCCGACTGGAGACCACAGGAACAAGAGGATGAGGCTGACTATTGGCATTCATAGGCTGTGTCCGAAATCGCACCCCATCCCCTATATAGTGCACTATATGGGGTGCACCGCACATACCATTTTGTAGTAGAGTGTCCGAATTGTCCATGTACCCGATAGACAAGTTTACCCGCGAAGTCCCGTCGGGATGAAACACATTTCCGGTGTCTGTATGAGTTCCATTTAATCTCGTCGTAGTGGACCGCGGTGGCTCACAAAAAACACACACCGGTTCAAAATCCGACCACTCGATGTCGTTCCGTGACCGGTTACACATCACCTCCCTTGCATCGTTCATCGTTTTACATAAATATCGATGAAATGCAGTCAAAATCCGACTTGAAGTTACTCACCGAGTGGTCACATGTTCTTCTGGACCAATAGGCTGGCTGCTTCTACTAGTCGTTCCAAAAGGAATGAGAAAATGGAACGGGTTGAACTGATTATTAAATCATGCGTATCCGCACGATAACATTTGGGTGAGGAATAGCACAATAACAAGAAAGAAAGAACAATAACCCCGTTGGTCTGTGCTCCCACCGAATACACATACACATCGGAAGTGACGTTCACGTACCGGAAGTACCCCCCGAACTCGTCTATATAATGCACTGAAAGTATCCTACAATGCACCGCAAAAACTAGTGAGCATCGGATGTACCCTGGACCAAGCAATATGACCCATGATGCATTGTTTTGCAGATATTTTAAAAATGACCTAAACTTTGCAAACTCTGCAAACATGCCTTGGCCAGTTCAAACATGGCTTGGAGCGCTCTCTTGTCCTGGACCAAGTCTTCCTTGACGTCTGCGTCAAACGTTAGATAAGCCAGACCTTCTACGGACCAGCGCCGAGACGTGGCTGGCAGAGACTCGTTACAGAGCCACCTGGGGGAGGGAGAGGGGGGGAGGGGGAGAGAGAGAGGAGGGGGAGGGATTTATTGACTTATTGAATATTGTGTCTACACAACATGACTTGTGTGTGGTTTATTTAAAATTAAAGAAACTTAAAGATGAGGACGTACTTGCGGCACTGTTTGGCCAGTTTGAG
>OMKY01231704.1:0-17291 GCA_900302395.1 Bregmaceros cantori | reverse complement strand
AAACTCCACATGTGTTGTTGTTTTGGTGGACCGGATGAAGAAGCGTGATGTGTCACGAGTGGGCGTGGCATTAAAGCATAGAAATACATAGATAGAATGCTACGAAACCTGTTGTACGAAGCGTGTTGTATATATAACAATAATGATGTTATAAATTATAATGTGTGTGTATATAACAATAATGATGATATAAATTATAACGTGTGTATATATAACAATAACGCTAATATAAATTATAATGTGTATATATAACAATAACGATGATATAAATTGTAAGGTGTATGTATAATGTGAGATATATATATATATATTAAAATCCAAGATCGTGATAAGATCGTGAGATCGTGATATGCACTCACAAGATCGTGATCTACTTTTTTTTCAAGATCGAACACCACTACTTGTAGCCCTTACATGACAGTGTAGTTTACAATCAGTTCTGACTTGTGGTTTGACAAAAAGATGTGATCTTCTCCGTCTTGTTTTAAAAGAACAGAACAACACTGGATCATTGCGCCTCTGGAAAAGGTTAATCCATGTTTGTGCACATCCTGCTACAAGCATAGTATACACTACTATATAGTACTTCACCATGGCCTTGCGGACCTGAACAACACAATGTGGGCACACGTCCAGGTCAGGCTGGTCCGCCGGCGCGTGGTGCGTGGGAAGAACCAGCAACCTTCCCTGACCTCACTACTACACCCACACCCACACAGAGCCCCGCTAACCACTGCACATCTTGAACACACACATATGGCGGACCGCTAACCGCGCACTGCAAGCACAGAGCGAACCGCATACCACCCACCACATACGATTTACGATGACCTGCACCACATCCGGCAATGTTTGCCACACCAATTATACAGTTAAACATATACAGTTTTTGTGTGTTGTGAGTGTGTTTCCTTCAACCGTTAAGGCAAACAGTATCACACCATATGCAGTATGTATGCATCAAATCTTGCTGTGTTTGCCCTGATATTATGTCTATGTGTGGGTAATTTCATGTCGGTATATTGTACAGCTGCAACTGATTAAACGATTATTGAATTAATCGGCGACTAATTTGATTATCGATTAATCGGCGATTAATTGTTTCCTTGTTTGGTCACTCCTCTGCTTAAATGTGTTGAATATGTTGTTCAACGTTTGCAATATCAACAGTTTCAGGTTAATAATCACTACAATTTAGTGTGCTGCAGTAGCCCAGTCCGTTAAGGGTGACTACACTACACACAAAATGCCATATGTGTGGCATGCAGAATCGTGGGTTCGCCTCTGCCTGACATCTTTGCCGCATCTCTCCTCCCCCTTCTTCACCCTTTTTCCAGCCAATCCTGACTAAAGCTCAGAATGGGGCACACAAAAAAGACATTTGTTCCGAAAAATAACAATGTTCCGATTTCAAAGAAAAAAAATAACAGATTAATCGATTAATCGTCAGAAAAGATGGCTGATTAATCGATTATCAAAATAATCATTAGTTGCAGCTCTAGCATATTGCACCATAAACAACAATTCCAACTCTGTTGTTACCAGGGGTTTGAACCGGTTCAAGGAATGAAACCGGGAACTTTTAGTATTTTCCAGGGAACAGAAATGAAAAGGGGAAACATTTTTTTACAGGAACACTAATGTAAAAATAATGGTAACTGGTGAATACCGGTTTTATTTCGTTCCTCAAAAGTTTTCACTGAAACACTGGTGACGAGCGTCAACCTGACAAGGATGAAATTAACCATTCCGGGCAAAATATTTTTTTGTTCTAACCGTTTCAGGAACGCCAATTTATTGGTGGAACTCATAACTGGAAACGTTATAATTTCTTTTTGCTATTATTTCACAGCACTTTCTGTACAGGGAATTCTGCTCATGCATCTCTGTGTGTATTGATGTGTTGTAATGATGCGCGTCCACAGCCAGCGTGAATGCAAGCCATGTGTGGTGGTCCACAGTCATGTGACGCCTCCCCGGGTTCTTGTGCATTTCTGTGTTTCGCTCCGTCCGTCCCGCTGACCACTGCATGGAAAATTGCCATCATCCATGCTAGTTGCAACAAGGAAAGAAAGACGGGTGTATAGTTTGGAACAAGACCAGATAGCATACGCTATCTGAGTGTGTGCATCCGTAGCATCTCTGTGCTACAAAAGGCACCCTAAACCAGTTCACCTAAACCAGTTTGTTTTCATTGACAAGATACAGAGACACACGCAGTGTTGATTGCTCTTGAAATGTAATGTAGTTAATTACTCATTAACTCTATGATGACGAGGCCTGGAAAAGGCTCTCTTTTAGGTGATTTACCATGTGTCAAATAACCATGGATAAAACCTATGAAACAAAATCATTGCTATACACATTTTGGCTCCTTTTTTTGTTTGTTTCAAACTAGCATAGCTATCACCCAAAAACTTCACAGAAAATGCATTGGCCTTTGTAGTGAAGTTTTAGAATTATCTACATTTAAGTGGGGATGATAAAACACGCACACACACATATAATTTTTAAATCATTAATGTTTTTTTCCCCTATATGCGGAAACGTAAACTCCCTTGGGGAAAAAAATAAACGCGGTAAATGTTCATTTAAATATATTTTTCTAAATCAATGAGAATGAGTGAATGAGGAAAGCGCTCCTCTTGAAATATGTATTTATCGCTGGGGAGGGGTGATTTAATAAGGGGTGGTGGCGAATGCAAGGAGGCAAGATCCATATCTGCTCCTTTCCTCAATGGTTGTGGGTAGCAATTGAACTTGAACATTTTCTGTGAACTAAGATCATCTGGCCGTTGGTAAGTTAGCAGTTTACGCAGTAGCGCCACTTCGTGCTTTTCCATTTCTGTGGCCGTAATTTTAATTATATTGAATGCAATTACATTTCAGACACCTTCAACCTATTCAAGGTTAACCTGCTTCATCTAGCAGTCAGTAGGCTAGTAGTGTATGCAATAGTGCCACGTGATGGCCATAACTATATCCAGTGTCAAACAATACCCAAGTTAGCTCATTCTGTGCCAATGACATGTTACCGTGTTTTTCCATTGGAGTTCGGTGACGCTAGTCACGGGCGGGGCGAATACTCTAAATATGCGCGTGTGCCAGCGGTGTTTTGATTTGAGTTGATGCTTGTGACAAGCGGCCTGTCCGCTCTTCACAAACGGACAGGGCACCGTGCCTCCCGCCGGGAGGGCAGGGGAGAGCTGTGCATATAGTCGGCTGCGCTACGGTGACTCGGCTGGCTCCTGCTGCGAGCTTCGAGCACACACGGCTCCCTGCCCCCACTCACGGTGTGTTGAAGTGTGTATTACGCGTGCCCTGTGCGGCACTCGTTTCAACTCCTGCATCTACGCCTCGTTCGTTTCCTGCGCATGTCTGCGTTGAATGACATCGGCCTGGCCGCCGCGTCACGCGGCAACTGGACGCTGGGCGCAAATTCTTGTGGCGCAAATTCTCTTCCGATCCACTTGCATGATATTTTCGGGATCTTCGCCGCCCGCGTCACCGAACTCCAATGGAAAAGCACCGTTATCGTGTTTTTGTGAATAGTACCACTGAGTGCTTTTAGAGGGTTTTATGGCCAAAAAAAAATGGGTGCAGTACCTCTGTATGATAAGCATATACTGCCACCGTCGGCATTGCACCTGCATTTACTCAAGATTTTGCGAGAAATCAGCATTTTTAGTGATACCCCGTCACGGGGACATACCACTGGATGAGTTAATATTCAGTGTCAACCAATGAATACCACGTAGGAGTTAAAGTTAGTAGCTAACGGCACAAACTGGTGGGCATGTGGAGGCAGTGCAGGGAACCAAAAATGATTAATCTCCCTTTCTGTTAATCTATTGTGTTTTGCTGCTCCCAGCAGGAACCGGGGTGAGGTGTATCGAGCAGGGCAGCCCAGGCATATCTGGGGTTAATCGCTTTCAAGTTCATATTTGATGTTGGTTTAAAGGGGAAGGGAAATTTGATCATTTGGGAAAAGGAGCCATAATGATCGGTCCCCTGGCTTCTTGTGTGTCTGGTGTGTTGGGACATGGTGTTTATGTCCAAATAATAGACTACAAATATTCCAATCTTGGCAGCCTGTTTTAACCTATTTAAAGATCTTTCCTAATTGATTTTTTGATTTTTTTAATGTAATTTTTAATGTAATTTTTTTAATGCTGGGATAATTATCGGTTAATTGTGTGAGGGGGGGGGGGGGTCATAATTTCACAAATGCGTCTGCTTTGGCGTTAATATTTTTTATTTCAGGTCCCATAGGATCCCATTCATTCTGACTCTGTCCCCTAGCAGACAGTATCACCGGAAGAAGTCGCATGTGGGGTGTCTCTCTCTCTATATCTCAACAATGACAGCGCGCAGTCGGCGCACAACCCGAGCTCGTTCACAGCAATGGGATGACGTCATCCACGCTGCGTCTACTTTATATACAGTCTATGGTCCAAATCCACTTGTTCTATGGTTACTGTAACAGCTTGTCGTAGTGTCAGTGTCAAGTGGAGATCAGCTAGGAGAATTGGCTGAGCAGAATACCATATAATGTCCATTTCGATTTTTTTTGTGCCTTAGGTTTGCGCTGCGTTCATTTGTTGAATTCGCTTTTTATTATTTTCTCACCCATACCTTCACCCCTCACTTTGGTTTTAGGTTTATCCCCCTTCATATTTATTTTTAAATAAATAAAAGTAACTAATAAATAAAATAGCACGGTGGCCATTAGTGCCTTGGCAGAGATTGAGTAGTTTTTGTGGTTACATTTTCTGTGTGTGTGTTGTCTTTGATTGGCAGTGCATTTTCTTAATTTTCTTGCATGTTCATAATTCTTTCCTATCACTAACCAAGTGTGCTGTAGTTTTAGCCAAACTTTTAAGCTGTTGTGTGTTGCTTTTTGTGGTGTTTGTACAGTTCAAGGTGTGCACCCAGCCACGACGGAAGGGAATTGATAAAACATTGTGGACTGGCTTTGCTTGTCCGCTGTTCTGTATGCCAGCCTGAATTATGGACCCTGTCTCACTACCAGTGATGGAAAGTAACGAATTACATTTACTCACATTACAGTATTTCCTTTTTATGAGTAATTTGTAATTTTCTGAGTAGTTTTTACTTTTACAGTACAAGTAAAGTACATTTTTACCTCAGTAATTTTAACTCATTACATTTGTTTCCCCTTACATTACTGATTACAAAATATATTGGTGGATGGTAAAACATTTTTAATTCGGGCAGAAAGTTAAACTCCTGTGCAGCCTGGCGAGCCAGAACCAACGCATCGCCCACGCAACACAATTTAAGCAAAGTAAAGATACATTTACTCAATTACAAATTTTCAGTGCTCTTTCCACCTCTGCTCATTACACATACTGCATTTGTGCATGCACTTACTCTGGCGTGCAGCTGTACTTGTAGCAGATTGAGAACACTGAGTACCCGGTGTCGACGATCCATGCCCACGTGCGGCCTTCGTGGGTCGAAGCACATTAAACATTATCAAATGTTAGATTCTCAAAGGTTAGGTGTCAACAATTAAGATACTGTAATGAATGCACAGCGCAGTGCATTCTGGGCCGGCACCGTTGATGCCCGGACTTGCGCTAACACGGCCCTTAAATATAGTTAGAACGAAGCTTGGTAATGACTGAGCTCAGCTATTGCCGATCTAAGTTCCTCTATTCCCCAGCTCCTCCACGAAGGGGCAGCCTTGCATTACAATACCAAATGTGATTAGTAGGGTTGGCAGGGGTTACTTGGATTACTTTTGAGAAACAATTTATTTCTAAATAATCTAAAAATGAAATAATTTGCTAGACATTGTAGGAGTTGAACTCATAATATAATCAGAATTCATCCTGAATTATATGAATTGAGAACAACCAAAAACACATTAAATTGTTTGCTGTATGATTTTATTAACATTATTTTACGTAATCCAAAGCTAATCGGATATAGGATTGCTTTTGGATTACTTAAAAATAGCTTTCATCGAATAATTTCAATCAATAACTTCACATGTTCCAAATGTTTTACTTTATTAAATTCAGGGTCCTTTCTGGCTATATTACAAGTTGAACACCTGTAATGTATGACAAGTTCATTAGTAGAAATAAAACATTTCTCGAATGTAATCCAAAAGTAACCCCCCCCAACCCTGGGTATCATTGCATTTTGCTTAGCTTATTATAAGTTGTTTTTTTTTGTTACTGGGTGAATTAAGGTTATAAGTCTCTGCCAGAGTGTTTGTACACTGTAATGAAACATCGTATCCATGTAGGAAGTGTAGAAGTAAGCCTGACCTCCATGTCCTCAGCAAGGAGGAGGGCGGTGGATGTCCTTGTTTTTCGCTCTGCTTTGTCGCCACAGTTCAGAAGGTGTCTGTAAGTAGAGCAAGAGAACGGTGTGGCATGAGTATGTGCCGAGAAACACAATGCTCAGGGTTCTCTACACCGAAACGAAATGGGCTACAAAGGCAACAAAGGACTGATTTTCAAAAAGAATCACATTAAGGGCATTTGTGTCATCCATCCGTTCTCCAGACCTCAATTCAATCAAAAATCTATGGAGGGAGCTGGAGGTCCAAGTTGCCAAGTGACAGTCCACTAAACATAATGTTTGGTAGAGGATAAGCGAGGGAAAAATGTCCCCTGATATGTCTGTTAAACATGTGTTTAACTATAACATTGGACCGCAAATAAAGGCTTTGTCACCAAGTGTTGAGTGCTTTTAGCTAAAGGGATCAAATATGTATTTCCCTCAATTGAATACAAAATAACATAATATGACTTGGTATTCCGTCTCTCCATGTCAGACTACATCTACCATAAAAAGTATAGGAACCAAGAGAATTGGCAAGGGGTCAAATACTTTTTATCCTCACTGTATGTTTTGGGTCAAGTGGGAATTAGGGTTATGATTAGGTTCACGATATAATTAAGGTAGAGGTGGACGGTATACCATAATTACTAGTATACCTTGCATGTCAAAAAATACTTCTGACATTTGAGGCAGATTGGTATTTTTGTTTTTTCTTCAAGCATCGCATTTTCACATGCCTCCCAGTGTAAAGATGAATCTGATGATCTGCCATCTCATGATGGTTTGGTATTAGCAATGCAATATTATATATTTGCCCATGAGATGGAGGACAGTAGGATGTTACAAATGTATATTGTTCCCTACTGCCCTCTAGTGGCAAAGGTACAAATCTTTCATTGATAATACCAAACATTCATTACAGGATAGCAGCAGAGCTCAACTCATCTTTAGATTGAGGCTTCTGGCAACCACGACACAAACATGGCCTGGAGATCTCTTTGGAACATCCACTGAGCTAACAGCTGCACAGAACACAGCGCGTTAGAGATTCCAATGACTTTGGATTGCACACCACTGCTCCTCATCTTTTCTCTTAAACTAAATGCCGACTAGAGATCTGCCATCGTAATCACATGCACAGATTCGAACAACCTGTCCTCCATTGTTGTTTATGTCCACCACTGTCAAACTGAGGTAGAGCTCTGATTGGTGCATGGATTTGCCTTAATAGGGCTCTGATTGGTTTAAGGAAGAAACTACGAGGTCTGACTCGTCGACCCTAATTACCCCAGACCAAGATATGCTGTAAGATGTATGAATGGCTAGACTGTTATGGCTATCCAGGCTAATAGGGTTGTAGTGGTAATAGTGACATGGTTGTAGTGGTTGTAATGGTATGGTTGTAATTAGAGCTGCAAATGATTAATCGATTATTTAAATAATCACCAACTAATTTGGTAATCGATTAATCGGCAGCGAATTAATCGCTTCCTTGTTTGATCCATCCTCCGCTCAAAATTGTTTAATATTTGTTGTTCCATATGCCAGTTGCCATTCCCAGTATCATAATAGTACAGGAGGTTGGCTCAATGATATGAAGGAATCGCTCACTTTGTGATAAAACTCCTGTTCTGGATGACCGGAAGCAACGATTGAAGGCTGGTCTGATGGCGACCTAGAGAGAGAGAGAGGAGAACATCTGCTTCTTCTGCAGGCAGCCTGCTGGCAATGAAGGCCTTGATAACACTGAAATGTTTAAAGTAGGTAAACTGGTGGGCGCTGCTGCAAACCTTCTTCAAGATACAGAATTACTTGCACAACTTAATGCCGTGGACATGATGGGCATTGAAGCCAAGTATTACAACAGATGCCTAGTAGTCTCTATAATCGTGTGAGAAAGGCTAACTTAGACGGTCTTGTAGATCATGCATCGTAGGACATGCAACATCAACCTCTGGTATTGTGTTTGCCGATTTGGTGGTTTAGAAGAGACCAGACAAAATAAAGGGTTGGCCTGTGTTTTCAAACTTGCTGAACTTTCCAGGCTGTACAAGTCACGGATGGAGCAGTAAGGAGTAGAGGTTCAGAACAGAGTTAAGTCTACACGGCTGAAACATAGACTACTTTCAGAGTTCCCTGATATGCGAGCATACAATAAGGGAAGAGATGTCCTGATGGTCTTTAAAGATGACGTTGCCACTGCTCTTGCCAAAGCCTGTGATGAGGATAACAACCAAGATGCTTTCTACGTTGTACAGGCTGCACAGATTGTCCGTCGTAACATATTTGCTGAGTCCAAACCATTTAATGGTTTTCCCAAACAATGCCAAGAAGACATATTTTGTTAGCCCTTGTGAACATGGCCCTAGAGGGACCCAGCATCAAAGATCAGATGGAAGAAGTAACATCACCTTCAGCACTTACTATAGCTCAGGTGCTAAAATATAACTGTATTAAGCATAAGTGGAGACCAGATAAAGGAGAATTTGTCAGGAATTTGCAAAGAGGCACAACACCCAATGAATTCCTCCAACTAAGGCTGCCCTAGAAGGGCATGTCAAGGGAATATTATACCAAGGGGGCCATGTGTGTGCCCCAGGACTTCCTTCACCGTGTACACGGGGCTGGTAAAAGACATCTGAGGGGAAGTATGTCTAAAGTTGTGTCGGGCAGTGCAAATGTAAATTGTAATCACAGAAAAGATTTCAGTAGCCATGTATAGTTGGGAGGAGTAAGTAACCTTGCCAATCACAAAGTTCCATTTGGAATTCTGAATCGCAAATAAATTGATTCGACAATTGTCATACATGTAACAGCAGCCATCTTGAAAAATGGCAGCCATCTTGAATATACAAAGACAATGTTAAATTGCTTAAAATACATTTATTAATTGACATGTATTGTAAATACGTCTAAAATATCATTATATCCATCACTCATAAGAAAATAGTTGTTGCAGGGCGGCCGTTTTGAAAAATGGATTTTATGGCCGCTATGTTAAAATTGAAGAGGGCTCCACCTCCAAATGTTTTTAGAATGCCTTTAGCTATAAGTGTACCAAATTTAATGCTTTTATCACAAAGTGAACAATTATTTTGCTTGTCTGCTGCACTATAATACAAAGACAACACGGAAGCTTGGGTGCAAACACAATATGTTAGAATTTAGCATGAAAGAGAAGGCTCTTACATGCTAAAACTAAAAAATGTAAATGTTAGCAATGAGTCTAGATAGTTAAACAGCAAAACGTTTGAAATATTAATTTTGCAAACTTTTAATAATAATAATAATTCACGTTTTATAATCACAATAATTCACGCTAATAATCATTCCAATTTGAATTGAAAAATTAACCGATTAATTGTCAGTAAAAATGGGCGATTTAATCGATGATCAAAATAATCGTAAGTTGCAGGCTTAGTTGTAATAGTAATAGTGGTATGCTTGTAGTGGCAAGTGTGGGATGGTTGTAGTGGTTGTAATGGTATGGTTGTAGAGGTAGTAGTGTTATGGTTGTAGTGGAAGGCGCAATATGGTGTCGCATGATTGTAGTGCTAGTCGTGGCATGGTTGTTGTTGTGGTAGTAGTGTTATAGACCAATTCAATGTTTGTAAATAGAAGTGCTTGCGCGCGAACGCTTTGCAAAAAAGCCCATAAGGATACATTGGCACGTGTTACGGGCTGGCACACAGTGCCGGTTACACTGGGTTTTACAGATGAAGACACGGATAAAGGGCAAGGGCAAGACTAGGGAATATACTTGATAGCTATGGGCCATGCAATTAATTACAAGCTCACCTAGAACAGGGATGAATAGAAGCTAGTTTTAAACTTCCGACTGGTATCAGAATAGATGTTATCACAGATATGCAGACTATAGGAATTAGCTGCAGAAACATCTGGGGTTCGTCATTTGACCAGGCGGGCCGTTTCTAAACGACTCTAAAACATATGAATTAACTAAGAACAGAATACAGAGCTAACAGGGTAACAGGCATGGCAGAAGTGCACTTCGCACCAACAGGTTAACGGGCAAAACAGAAGTGCACTATGCACCAACAGGAAACAGTCATAAACATGTACAGGTAACAGGGCAGAGACCAGAGCGGCCTCTAGAGGTGAATGGAATATCAACACTCTAAGTAGACAGAAACATGTGCTAGTAACAATGGCAGGAACCAACACATGTCAAAACACAAAGACAGGCTGTCTATGCAAACTTGTTGACACTACAATCAACAAGCTAGCAAGACAAGCAGGATTCAAACATAACTTAAACTAGAGCAGACATTGCAAACTTGAAGATACATCAATCAACAAGTTAGCAAGACATGGCAGGGACACCCAGCAACTAACAGAGTGGCAGTCCATACATCAATGAACCCGCACAGACAAAGGACTGCTATTTCCTTATTTAGGTCTGCACAGGGATCATACTAAACGAGGGACACCTGCTGCACTCTGCTGCAGGCAATTAGCCAGCAGCTAGAAGCCAGGACTAAGACCAAGTAACACCGCCCTCTAGTGGACACTAGGGGCAGTTCCTAACAGGCACGAACGAGTTATCGGAGTTATAAGTGACCTGACGATATTTATTGACTCATAGTCGTTGTTCACAAACATGATTTAAATCTTTCTACTTACGTGTCCAGTCCTGAAAGATTGGCGGCAAGGACGTGTTAAGATTCAAAACGTAGACCAGTGTGGAACAATGCCAGTCATATGACATTCACAGGAAATCCTGATGCACCTTATTTCATGCTGCTGTCCAGACACGTGATCGCGGCCAGCGTTGCATTTTATGTGTCTTCAATGGATTAACCAAAGTTAAACGTCACGTGACGAGCAATCACCTAGGGAATAAGAATTAGATACAAAAAAACATACATTGAGCAATGGGGTCCAACTTACAGTTTCGATGCAATCACAGAGTGGTGTTTGTTTTATTATCCATTACTTTCTTTTGTGATTATTTATTTGAAGGTTATTGGTATTGGCAACGTTTTTACTTTGAGTTATGGCATGTGTAATGTGTCAATAGTACATTTACCCAGGTTTTACATGTATTTTACATCTAAGTATAAGCAAATCGAGCCGAAATGCACATACTGCGGCTGTTTTGGTTTGGTGAAAGATTCACACGCAACCCTGGCGGAACACCAGTAATTACGTAGGTTAGTTGTAGTGGTAGTATTGTTATAATTGGTAATAGTGATAAGGTTGTGGTTTAAGTAGTATTATGGTTGTAGTGGTAGTAGTAGTGATGTGGTTGTAGTCGTAGTAATAATGTATGGTTGTAGTGGCGCTAGTGATATGGTTGTGGTTCTAGTAGTGATATGGTTGTAGTGGTAATAGTGATAGTCGTAGTGCGGTTGTAGTGGTAGTTGTGCTTGTAGTGGTAGTGTTGCAGGGTTATTAATGGCATGGCTGTAGTGGTTCTAGTGGTATGGCTGTAGTGGTAATAGTGATAGTCGTAGTGTGGTAGTTGTGTTTGTAGTGGTAGTAATAGCATGGTTGGTGTCGTACTAGTGGTATGGTTGCAGTGGTATTAGTGGTATAAGTGATGTGGTTGTAGTGGTAGTTGTGTTTGCAGGGATAGTAATGGCATAGCTGTAGTGGTTCTAGTGGTATGGCTGTAGTGGTATGGTGGTGCTGTCAGTAGTTGTGGTATAGTGATGGTATTGGTTGTCATAGTGGCTGTGTCTCAATAAAGCCTTTGTGCTTGGAGATGTGCAGGGATTCATCGTGGTCTGGGGCGTTCTTTCAGAACGATGATGCACAGGAAAGTCATTTTGGTTCATGTGTGGGCCACTTGGACAACTGTCAGATGGGCAGTCGCACCACCATCACCACCACGCTTAATAGAATCCTCTGTCGTCGATCTGATCTCCACAGAGCGCAGGAAGCTGCTGCAATGAATGATGGCACTGTAATGGAGGTCGGGCACGAGTGAGCGATCTGCCGCACCGTCCTTCCTGCAAAACATTTCAACACGTACCACTGTGACACAGCCACACATGATGTGGCCATATGAGTAATGGTAGTTTGCTGTTGCTCCGTCTGTTTTAATTTGTCACAGAAAATCGAGACGTGTGGGGGATTTAAATGCTAGAACTACAGATGTCCCGATCACCTTTTTTTATGTCTCTGAGTCCTGGATTTTAAAGATTGGTCGATGATGAGTTCCACTACCAAGTCATGAGGAGATAATTACTAGCGCTGCAACCGATTAATTGATTATTGAAATAATCGGCAACTAATTTGATAATCAATTAATCACTGCCGATTAATCGATTGCTTGTTTGGCCCATCTTCCAATCAAACATATTCCTAGTGTCATTGTCCTAATACAGTAAACATGTAAGCCTGGAAGAAAACCCAATATTTTAGAATTCAGCACGGAAGAGTAGTAGGCTCTTCCGAACTAAAACTAAAAAATGGAAATGTTAGCAATGAGTGGAGAAAGTGAAACAGAAAAAATTGTTTGCAATATCAATATTGGAAATTTGAAGAGTAATTAATGCTAATCGTCAGGAAAAATGGGCGATTAACCGATGATCAAAATAATCGTTAGTTGCAGCCCTAATAATTACACATGTCAACTTGTATCTGCTCACTCCCTGACCGGAATGCAGGCTAATTGGAATGCCGACGTAAAGTGTGCGGGAACGTTGCAGTTCCGAATAAATTGCGGTAGATGATCGAAGTTGAGACGTCTCGAAATGGGGGGCTGCCTCCCCAGCTCATTTGTTCCTCGCACTCACAGCAAGGGTCAGTGTGCAGTCCCGGGCCAGGGAACAGGAAAAAGGGGGACTTTTCTGTGTGGACTTTTTGTTTTCTCTGCATATCCACTGGGGTTCCTTGGGATCTCTGGTTTCCTCCACACTACCACAATCAGAATCACACCTACTGGTGTTGTTTTTAAAACAATTCTCTAGTGAATGTGGAAAGGGTTGCTACATGTGCTCTGGAATTGCCCGTACTTGCATAGTACACATCTCCATTGTCCTTCACTACAATACATTTGAGGCTAACACTGAAAGATGAAACGGGTACAAATGAATGAAAACAACTCATTAAGTGTCATGGCGAGCTGGCAAGCTTTGCCTTTAGCTGCTAAGCTATTTACAGCCTTTTCATCTATTTGATTTTTTTTTCTCTGAGCCTGTCTCTCCGAGCATTTATTCTTGTGATATTGCACTGTTCAGGCAGAGAGAGAGAGGAAGAGAGAACTAACATATGTACGCACGGGCAACAACATGCTGAAAGTCTGTGCGGGAAAGGAGCAGGCACGGGGTCAAAAATCTTGGCAGTGAATACGTCGGAAAGCGGGGGTCACACTCAGTGGCGTAGCCAGAAATATAAAACAGTGTGGGCCTATTTCTGATCGGGGTTCCTGCTCCAAGAAAATTTGAGTTTCTTAGATGCAATGTTGTGCATTTTAATCAACCAGGTGTCCGGCTTAATGTTGCGCCAACGCTAGACAAGGCATTGAAAAGATGGACGGTCCGTCCTAAAGACGGACGCCTGGCCACCCTACTTTAAAAGCTCTACATAGGCAGTAGGCAGTTTCTTAAATAGGCTTACAATGGAGTGAAATACACCTTAAATGTGTTTAATTAGGTCCAATATCACCCAACGCTAGTATTATTATTATTATGATGGTGGCTAATATTACAATATATTCTTATTATTATCATTTATTATGCCCATTATTAACATTAACTATTAGTATTACTCCAATATACAGCTGTAGAAATGGCCAATAACAACATTTAATTTCAGACAATAACATGAACAACAAGCCCAATATTGTACTTTATTCATTTCTTGTTTTATTTATATATTTTATAGTCTCCCGAATAGCGCCACCGCCCTCTAGTGGCCAACGTCCTTCACTTGGTTGCTTGTTCGTAGCCGTAAGGTGAGTTATCGGGACAACTCCGACGGGATGAATGAGCTTACTCAGCTGTCAATCATTTTGGACATCTTTTGATAGGGTGGGCCAGCTGTCAATCATAGTGCCATCGGCCCACCCTGGCCCTTTACTGGCTACGCCACTGGTCACACATGTCCAGGCAGAGAGCGCAGCCGTATGCCGCGTCCGAGTTGTTGTTTCGTGCCAGTAGATGAAGGGCAGTATGCCCATGCTGTCCACGCAGCTTCACAGATCCACCCTGTGTGGATGCACATTTTGAAATCGGTTTCCAATCAGTTTCTTTGTTTTCCCCCCGTGTGGACATAGTGTGAATGTTTCTGTTTTTGATGATACAAATGTCTTGATGATCCAGTGCCTTAGACTTAAAAATGTCTTTCTATCCGTTAATGTCAGAACACACATAAAGCCACCAAGCTGGGCCAAACATAGCAGGATTGTAAACAAACATGTGCCAATCAATACCCAAATGACCAAATGTAAAAAGTTGATATTTGAGCGAACAGATTTTCACCATTCAAAATATGAATTTTGGATCATATTTATAAGTTGATGATGGCGCATCACAAGGCCGCTAAGTTTATTGATATGGTAGATTTTTTATCAATCAATGTCAACTGGCTATTTATTGTAATCATTTCTAATCAGCACTCTCTCCCCATTCACTCTCTTTCTCTCTCACACACACACACACACACTGTACAGCGCTATCAGGGCTATTCAACTATTTTGCTCAGAGGGCCGCATTGTCAATGGGCCAAGGGCCGGAGCAGATGCCGGACTGCACCAGCCCCCACCCCCTGTAATCCCCGGCCTATTTGTAGACCTTGACGCAATGCTAACTTTTATTTAAAGTAGCATACTTCTCATTAAAAAGGGCTTCAATTCTATGTAACAATGGTTCTTTCTCGTTTGTAACAAGCAACATCTGAAACAACAACACTCAAATAGTGGTAAACAGCAGCCGCTCACTTAGGGCGTATTCAAACCCCATTTAGAATTTTGTCGCGGGTTGGTTCCTGGATGTAGCAAGGGTTGTTTCCCGCAGGTGTCGCGGGTTGATTTGTCGGGGTTGTATTCAAACGCAGTGTTTAACACCCGAGATAAATTTGTAAACAGCTCCACGTGTATTCTGCATTCGTTTGCCGTTTGAATATTAGCAACGCACGAAGCAGGACAAGGACATAGCCAGAGCAGCCTTTCGGCACAACATTTCTGTGTGTCTGTGCGTGTCTGTGTGCGTGTGTGCGGCCTGTTCGCTCCGGACCACCACTTAAAATATCAGAAAAGAAGAGAAAGAGAACGCACCATAATAAAATATTGCCCCCAGGATTGCTCGGGTGCCAGAAAAAAATGGATTGACGGGACGGATTTGGCCCGCGAACTGCCAGTTGAATAGCCCTGCTCTACACACACGTGGACTCCATACATTTGCTTCATACAACAATGGTTTGAACTGTGAATTCACGTTTGTGGCTTTGAAAAAGGAGGGAGCTGAGGTGGCCGGACGCCACCCCGGGGAGGGTTCAGGACATGAATGAATGAATGAATCAATCAATCAATCAAATGTATTTAACGACAGACAGTACAGAGCCATTAGGCATTCCAGCAGGGTGTCATCAGTCAATTTTGGAAAGTAAATTGAACCCAGAGAAAGACAAAGAACAGAGGGTTAACAGCCTTTTATTAATCCCAGCAAGTATACTGGAATGGTGATCTCAAAAGGATCAAAAACGTATCAATACAAAGTATACATGTTACGACTCGTCTATACGGTTGGACTCGGCAGGGTAATTCAGCTCGTCTCCCTCATTCGCCGGGACCGGATCGGGAGCGGGTGGAGGCTCCGAGGAGGCGCGCTGGACACAGGGAAGAACGGAGCCAGCTTAATCCAAATGCCAAGCGGAAATCCTGGATAGGTACGATCTCATCAAGGTATTGGTGTGTGTCATGCTCAGTCAGGTAAGCGTACCTGTTCCGAGACTATGGGGCTGCGTCTCTCCGGGGTCGGGCGTGGCCTTAAATAGAGGCGGACTGCTGATTGCTGACAGGGAACAGCTGGCGGCACTGGAGGTTCCGCGGACGACGTTGGCACCATGGATGACGGACGAAGGGCGTTGTTCAGCCAGCTGTTCCCGCTGACTTGTAACACAGGGATTCGAATCGTGTGCCGAGTTCTTTGATTTCTTTGGTCAGTTCATTGAGGTTAGAGTCCTTGGTGGAGAGGCTTTCTTTGATTTCTTTGAACTGTCCGTTGATGTTTTGTTAGTGTTGGTGTTGTTGTTGACATGCGAAAGTGACTTTGTCTCTCGGCTGGCCTCGGGACAACTTGACTATGAAGGGGCAGCACGGTGGCGCAGTGGTTACATTGCTGCCTCACAGCTAGAAGGTCCTGGGTTCGAATCCCAACCCGTACAGGTCCTTTCTGTGTGGAGTTTACATGTTCTCCCCGTGTCTGTGTGGGTTTCCTCCGGGCACTCCGTTTTCCCCCACTACCAAAAACATGTTCTAGTTAACCTGCTCCAGTCAGTGCCCCTGGCCAAGGTACTGGCTCAGAATCTGGAGTTGGCCCAGCGCGCTGCACCGCGGCTGCCCACCACTCAGGGTTGGGTTAATACGGAGGATTCACTGTACACATGTGTGACGAAATAAAGTATGTTATGTTATGTTAAGTAGCTGAAGAGAGGGAAAACTGGGCTTCCATGCTTTCAAGCTGCTGCCTCTGTGACCCCGCCCCGGATGAAACGTAATAAGAAGTTGGCTTGCCTGCTGCACAATGAAATGAAGTAGCATCAATATTATCAAAATAGTACGGGGGCACACGGTGGCCGAGCGGCTAGAGAGCGCACCCTCCAGACCATAGGTTGAGCAGTGCCGCAGGTTCAAATCCCCTGTCCGGCTTTTCTGCAATGTCTCCACCAAACTCTCTCAATAAAGAATGAAAAACGGCGCTTGCACCCAAAAAATAAACTAAAATAAATAAATAGTACACAAAAAATATCACTCACAGGTTCCAAAATAGGCAACAAATGTG
>OMKY01231699.1:0-16770 GCA_900302395.1 Bregmaceros cantori | reverse complement strand
ATCATCATCCAAGTAAGAGCGTGTGCACACGGCTCCGGGTTGCAGCCTGTGCATGCTGAATGCAGACTGCAATGTTGGATGGACTGCAATGGTCTGCAATAAGCCCAACGGGAAATCCATAGAGGTTCTGTTAGGCTAGGGGAAGACCTGTCATTCACTGTTTCATGCAGTGTCCACATTAGGCACATTAGTTTGGATGATTCCACTTCAATGGCTGTGTCCGAAATCGCTCCCTAACCCCTTGCCCCTAGCCCCTAGATAGGGCACTGACTATATAGTCCACTCAATCTCAGCGACGAGATTTCGGACACTAGAATCGGCACTGTTAACTTACGTCACCGCTGTCGCATAGTGACGTCATTGCCTGTCGGCATTGGCCGTGGCATTTGCATGTTTTTTTTTTAATAATAAATGTATACTTTATCACAGAAAATCAATTATACTCACATTTATAATTATTTGCCGCCGTTGGTTGCTGCTGCGTCCTGACGCCGTCCGCCATTGTTTTTGTTTTGGAGCGCGCGTCGTCTTCTTCTACGTTTTAATTAGTGTCATGCGTCTCGCAATGCATTATGGGTTATATTTCTCCGTGTAGTGTACATCCGATGCTCACTACATTTCGTGGTGCATTGTGGGATACTTTCAGTGCCCTATATGGGGTGCATGGAGAATTCGGACACCCCTACAAAATGGCGTGCGCCCCATATAGTGCCCTATATGGGGGTTAGGGGGGATTTCGCAACACAGCCACTGTCAAATGAATCTGTATGGTAAACCGTGATATCCATTGTTGGCAATATCGACCCAGCTCTGGAGGGCAGTGACTCAGTCTGTCTGGCCAATAGCCACAGGAGTAGACAAGACAATGGCCAGCTTGCCTGTGCTGCATGAGGCAGCAGCAGGCTCCTCCACATGGCTCCTTGTTTCAGGCAGCATGCGGTTTTACCAAGGTACTAAAGACCACCACGGAGCTAGCTGTGTGGGCCATCTATGCTCTAGTATACACTCGCCTTCAATGCATCGAAACTAGCATCGAAATCTGCAGTCTCACAATCACTCTGATGTTTTTTTTTTTTAATTGCTATAATCCATACAGCCTGTATGTGCGTGTAGGAGCCAAAATGCGTTTTGTTAATTTTTGATTGCTATATTGAATAGATTATTTTTATTTTGATGATGAATACATTTTGGCAACACTCATTGGGGGTGGTGCCATTGTTACAATAAGGAGCACACGTGGGTGAGGTCCGATCTGATACAGCTAACACTTTTCGACCGTGTAACGTGTCGTGTGTTGCACTTTGATATCGTGTAACATGAATTCATATCGTCTTTGGCTTGATTTTGTTTGATTTTTGTAAGAACTGAGTACAGCTGCTCAGTAACTGAAGTTTGAACGAAAATCAATTTTTTTGCCACGTGTCTAACTAATGCCACTCGGGCACAGACTGTACAGTGCGTTATGATCTCTGATATAGATTGGGTTGCCTTAATGTGGGATATTTTCCCCCATTGAATCAAATGGGAAAAAATGTCCCACACCAGAGCAATCCACCTTAGCTATGCTGTTACCATTATATACCTTAAACCATACCTTATCTGTATACTGTATATACTAGAGCTGTAACAGATTAATCATTACATATTAGTTGTTCCCAATGCCAGTCTCCATTCCCAGTGCAATGGCTCTAATACAATAAAGACAACGAGAAATTAGCATGTAGAGTAGGCTCTTCTGTGCTAATACTAAGAAATACTTAAGTACTAATGCTAAGAAATAAAAACGTTAGCAATGAGTGGAGATAGCGAAACAGCAAAACATATTTAATATTAATCTTGCAAACTTTTATGAATAATTCACGCTAATAATCGATCCGACTTTAGTTGAAAAATGGACCGATTAATTGATTAATCGTCAGTTAAAGAGATTAATTGATGATCAAAATAATTGTTAGTTGCAGCCTCACTATATACCATACCAAATCAGTTAACTGTATATACCATACCTAATCAGTCATGTGTATATATACTATACATAATCTGGTTTCTGTAGGTGATAAGAGAGACTACTACAAACTGCTCCTAGCCAGATGGCGGCCGTCTTGCATGGTTGACTTTGTGTGCGTTGGATCCGCATCTCACTGGGCGAGCGTGGAGCCAGTTGAGTGTAAATTGCTTCTGCAAAAGAGCTATTTAGGCGTCATGACTTCAAATCCCCGCGTCGACACCACATAGTGCGCAAATTAAGCAAATAGAAGACAAGGATGTGGTAAAGAAGAAAGGGCTGATTATTATTAATGGGATGATGGTGTCATGACCTTGATCTGTCAGCTGCAGTACAACCAGAACATGTTGCAATATGGATGTGAGCCATCTACTGATCTCTGCAGGGCCATTCAAAAGAACAGGAGAGGGGGAGAGAGCGCATGTGAGGGAGAGAGAGGGGGAGAACGAGAGTGGGTCGTGAGAAATGGCGAGAGAGGGCGAGATGGAGAAAGAAAAAGAGAGTGAGAGAATATGTGAGGGCGGGAGAGAGAGGGATTGGGAGAGAGAAAAAGAGAGAGTGGGGGAGTATGTGAAGGGAAGAGTGGCAGAGAAAGAAAGAGAGTGAGAGAGAAATGGAGAGAGAGAGAGAATGGAAAATAAAGAGAGAGGATATGTGAGGGGGAGAGTGAGAGAGGGCAAGAAAGAGAAATAAAAAGAGAGTGAGAGTATATGTGAGGGACAGAAAGAAAGATAGATATAAATATGGAGAGAGAGGGCTAGGGAAAGAAAGAGAGTGAGGAGGGAGTATGTGGGTGGAAGAGTGAGCGAGAGAGTGAAGGGGAGTGAGAGAGAAAGAGAGGGTGAGAGAGAGAAATGGAGACAGAGCGAGAGAAGGGAAAATAAATAAAGAGAGAGAATATGTGAGGGGGAGAGTGAGAGAGAGAGAGAGAGAGAAAGATGCGGGAGGAGTCAGAGAGAAAGAAAGGGAGAGGGTGAGAAAGAGAGCAAGAGAATATGTGAGGGGGATAAAGTGATGGAGAGAGAGGGCTAGAGAGAAATAAAGAGTGAGGTAGTATGTGAGTGGAAGAGTGAGAGAGAGTGAGGCGAGTGAGAGAGAAAGAAAGAGAGAGGGTGAGAGAGAGAGAGGGAGAGAGAGAAAGGGGAAAATAAATAAGAAAGGGAGAGGGTGAGAAAAAGAGAAGGTGAGAGAGAAATGGCAAGAGAGAAGTATGTGAGGGGGGAATTAGAGAGTCAGGGAGAGTGAGAGACTGAGAATGTGGTAGATCAAGAGAGTCAGAAGTCAGAGAGAGGGAGCAAAAGCGGGAGAGCGAGAGTGTGTGATAGAAGACATCAGATTGAGAAAGGTGATAGGATGATATGAGAGGGGAAAACAGAAGGTAGAGGACTCAGACACATGAAAGAACAACAGAGGGAATAAACAACACAACGTGAGGATGCCTGAAGAGTGAAATTGTGAACGAGGGCACAGAGCCAGGAGGGAGAGAGAGGAAGGGGAGGAACACGGGAGAGGGAGAGGAGATAGAGGGAAAGAGAGAGAGAGAGGGAGGAAAGGTAGACAGAGAGCCGAGAGTGTGCTGAATACTGAGCAGTGCGTACTACGGTGCTTTTGTGTGCTGTGGGGGTCTCTGGCAGCACACAGGCCTCTGTGTGTCGCCACCCCCTAGCTGCACCTCCCAACGCCTACGCCACCTACCTTCACCCTGTATGTCTGTCAGTATATCTGCTCCATCATAGCATTTTGAAGGTGAAAAGAAATTAAATTGTGCTTTTTCAAGATACAAAATTGCTTGCCCTCACCGCCAGCTTTGCCGCATGGCACGCCCCCCCCCAGGGCTGGAAAACAAAATTATTTTTAAAACGTTCCGTTCCGAACCGTTCAGGCAGGTCTATGTTTAGCGTTTGCATTCTTGGAACTGTTCCGCCACCAAAATGTTGGTCCTGAACCGGTTCGAGACGCAAACATTTCGTTCGTTCTTAGGGTTCCTTATATTGTGCAATGTTGAGTTTAGATATCGTTTATACAGAATATATTTGGTGGATTTTCAAAGTTCAAACTTCAGTGCAACTGTATTAACGTTTAGAACGCCATTAAATTCCTCGTCTGTCCACAAGATGGAGCCTCAGATGCATGGGGCTTGATGACTGGCAGTGAAAGTGGATGGAACTAGTCTCCCAGACATAGGATATGTTAAGATATGTAGAGAACAAAAAAAAAAACGAAATAATGTTCCATTTCTGTTCCAGAACAGTTGAAGAAATCTTTTTTCGTTTCCGTTTCGGCTCCTCGCAGAATTCCGTTCGTTTTCGGTTTTCGTTCTTAGAACCAGTTCGGAGCCCTGCCTCCCCCTTAGTCACCCATTTCCAGCTAATACTGAAAGTGGTCCAAATGGGCCGAAAAAAATACATGAAAGGCTGCTATTAATTATTTATACAATCAATCATAATTACATAAGCTAGAATTGGTAGAATAATCTACCCTTCACAAGGGCACTTTATATGCCAAGTTATGTAAGTGTACTAAAGCAACACTGAGTGACGCAAATATTCCCAAATATTGTGCTTGAATTCATGGGCACAAAACGTCGACTTTTTGGCTTTGCTCTCTCCTTCACAAATGACCACACAGTTCTGGTCTAATACTTACACCGTAATAGTGACGTGACCTGGACGAAAATGAGTTGGACATTTCAGCACCTTCGGCAGGCTCTCTCCTCTCGAGTCATGGATGATTCGGCAGTGCGCTCGGGCCGGCCAAGGGCCATGTGATCAACGCGATACTCGGAGCGTGGGCTTTGGGCCCCATTAACTTGCTCACATTCGCTGGCGGAGCGCGACTGCGGTGAGGCGTGACACGGAGATTAGAGGCTGAGGAGAAAAACATGGGAGACAGAAACAAACCCACTTTGGGTTTGTTTTGTGTCATTCTCTTACTGCGGCAGCACTTTCTGAGCCTGCTGTCGATGGTGGCGACAGCACTTTGAGGCTGATTTTTAGATAATTTACACACATCTGATGCACAAATTGTGAGCAATACGGTTATATGTTGAGTCCCACAAATACACACAAACATAATACACACACATAGAACTCGGGACACTGCCAGTACCTGTGAACTAAGTCACAGGCCCCATACATGTGCTGGATGCGGGTGTTTTACTGACTGAGCCATAGAGTCAGCACACATTTTAAAGTAATGAATGTCTTCAGATTTTGAGTTTCAATTTCTTCAATTTAGGGTCATTTAATGCACCTCAAAAATGTGTGTGTTTGAAATTAAATTTGGTCTCCGTAAAAAGGGGTCTACTGCAAACACATTCACAAATTCTTCTCAAATTGATGATCATTGTTTGTATATCATGTTATGTAAGTGTAACATAATTTCAAAATTAGTGGTAAGGGACTACAGATACTCATATTTGTAATCGGAATACATGTAGTCTGTTATTTCCCAACCCAGGTTATGACCCATTACGTCCATAAGAAATATCACAGTGATTATGTTGTGACGTAGAATAGTAAAGAGTAAAACTGTAAAATCTCACTGCCGCTAAATACGACAACGTCACTGATAGTAACAAAGCACGCAAACACTATCATGTATATTTGAAACATACATTCAGTCACAACATACAACATACAGTCCAAAGTTAATAGTTGCTTTTCCAGAATCACCTAAACAATAAATCATTAAAACATGAAATCATTTCTGAGGGTTATTAAAGTGCTGTTGCTTATATGCTGATATAATTTCCCCCAAAGGCATATGAATGCTTTTATTATTATGATGTGATCCATGAGGCTCCTGATTTGAACGGAAATGCATTGATGAATTTTCAAAGATTCAAGGAATTTGAATCCATTGCATATTCACCCATCCTCTCTCCCATTCATGCATTGGTTTTTAATTAAAACTATTGTTATTACATTTCTGTTTTATTGAATTATTTATTTATTTCCTCAAGTAGGCACCATTTTTATAAGCCTGCTACTTTGATGCCACTGGTGATAAATTTGTTCTGTGTATCCGATGCAGACCTTGATTAAAACAAAATTGTGCACATTTTGTGCGCAGTTGAGAGTCTCATATACAGACATAGACAGACAGACAGACACACACACACACACACACACACACACACACACACACACACACACACACACACACAAACGTTCTTTCAATTTTTGGGAATAGTCTTCTATTATGACCCATTAAGTCCATAAGCAACATCGCATTGCTTATGGCATAATGGAGCATGTAAAGAGATACTGTAATATCTCTCAGGCCATGATTACAGCGTTCATTTCACTGCCTTGATTCATTTGCAACATTAGGGATGTTTTAACTGGCTGAGTTTATTGCCAGGGAAAAAAAATAATTAGACAATATTCTGTTTGTCGGATATTACTCATCCATCTTGGATCTTTCGGTGTAAATTATAGACTGGGTAAGTGCAAAAGTGGGACAAGAGAGTTCTGGAGAAGACTTTGCAGAAATGTTGGTGAGAAACTTCCTGTGAGCTAAGGGCCAGGCAATATTCATGTGCTGTATGTTACTCTTCTCTACTGAGCCATTACAGAATACACATTTTTGGACCACTATTAACTTTTTTGGAACCAACCATTTAAACAAAACATGTTTGCATTGACGTTTTGAGGGTCCACCATCTAGGAAAAATTGTGAAATAAATATTTCAGTCACATTTTTATTTATCAGGGCTATGGGCCATGTGCTGGATGTGTGACAGACTGATTGTGTGTCAACATATCAGTTGAGAAGCTATTAAGTTGTGTTATTATTGTGAGTAAATGCATGGAGTGCATGTCAAATTGACAGGGTGTACAATGAAATATACAATGGTTAAGAAAAGACAAGAGAAACATGCAGATAATTTCAAATGAAATATGCGCAAAATAGAGCCCATCATCACAATGTTGCAAATGCCCCTAATGTGATTGAAATGTGAGGGGAAAATGTCATGATGACGAACCACAAGTATCTATTTTACAGTCGCATAAAATAGGATGTTGGGCCAGCTGGTGGCGCTTTTCAAAATACAGCATCATAAAACAACAAAGAAGTTGTTCCTTCTTGAATGCTGAAACGTTACGATGCCCCGCCTTCTGTGCATGCCCATCAATGTTTCATTGTCAGTGCTTTGTACAAGAGAGGAGTGCATACAATATCTATCCGTCTATAGCAGACTGTACGTCATGCTGCAACAATGTTAAATGTTGAATGCTAGTTGTGCTAGTTCTGTGGCGCAGCCGGTAAGAGCACCCAGCACACATATGGTGCCTGCGACTTAGGTCACAGTCCCGGGCTGTGTAGCGAGTTTTCCTCCTACCTTTCTGCAATGTCTTTCCCCAATCTCTCCTGTCCCACTTTCAAAAACTAACCGTCGATAATATGGAAAATAGCGATTAGCGAACTGAAGGCTGGTTGAAAAGTGCAGTGACGAGAAAAAACATGTTTTTCAACCATGCGTATCAAGTCGGCTCGCGTCTCCAACTGGTGTCACTGGTGGTGAATTTTCCACGAGTTCCGCACAACAAACAATCTTGTATGTTCCTTTCTCCGTCTGGATGTTTCCGTGAGCAAACAGAACGTTTTCAGAGTGGCCCATTCGTTGGGCAAGCTGTTGATTAGTTCCACAGCTGAGGGATCAGGTGGTTGGTGTATGATAGGACCATTCATTGAGCAAACTGCCAGTTAGTTCCACCGCTGACAGGTTTCATTGTCAACAGAGGAGTGTATGTAATATGGACACGCCTGTTCCGCGCCTACGCTAGACGACATGGTAGAAAATGAAATGTTAATCAAAACTGTATGCTAATTGAAAAGCACACTGGCAAGAAGCTATAACCCTGGGGGGTGCACGGTGCCTGGCCGAGCGGGTAGAGAGCGCGTCCCCTAGACCACAGGTCGAGCAGTGCCGTGGGTTCGCACAACCCCTCCGGCTTTTCTGCAATGTCTCCCCTCGACTCTTTCAATCCTGTCGCAGTCTCTCAATAAAAAGAATGAAAAATAACTGTTTTTTTTTTTTCAATGTGGTTTTTGAATAAATGCCGCTGCACCCCCTTGCTATGTTACCATGGCGGTTTATCAACTATTGCGATTCAACATTGAGCTTTAACCCCATTGTAATAACCCACCCAAAAGATTAAATAGTCTAATATCAAATATCTCTGTGCAAAAGGAGCACACACTGGCTCTGAAGTGCTGACTGCTGCTCAGTTTGTTGAACATTGGGATTTGTTTTCCTGTTTGGCAACCGCTTCCCTCTTTCTTTCCATTTTAATTTCCATTATCTCAGCGCCAGTTTCAAGTTCAATGTGTAGACTATCATTGAGTACTCTCATCTGCTGCAGTCACAGTTGGTTAAAAAACAATTATGCTGTAGCTAGCCTTCCAAACATATTAATGTTGTTTGTGGGCGTGCGTGCCGCAGTGTGTGTGTCTATGCTTCCATGCATTTGTGTGGAGTAGCTTTATTACACAGAAACCTTTTTTTCTTAAAAACGGATTAATTGACAATAATTTTGTTAAAAATGTCCATTATTAATATTGCACACTTTTTTGTGGTTTCGCTATCTCCATGCATTGCTAACATTTATATATATTTTTTAGTATTGACATGGAAGAGCTTACTCTTTCGTGATAACGTTTAGTGTTTTCACGCATTATGTGGTAGTAGCCCAGCTGAGATAGTGTAGTGGTTAGCCCTACGGTCTGCCAAGCTGGAAACCCGGGTTCGTGTCTCACCTACGGCAGATGGCAAAGATATTTATCTTTTCTGACTATAATCCTGCATACCACCAAGAGCGTTGTCACGTCCCATTGGTGACAAGTGATTACATTTTGGTGCGTTTCTGTAGCCTATTGGGAACGAGATTGTGACGTCACTCGTGGAAGCTGCTACCACGAGAGGAGTAGCCACTCCTCGTTTCATGCGGAGTTGCGTGGATACACATGGAGTTGTTTACACTCCTGCACGCGTGCGCGCCGAAAGCCGACATGCCTGGGAATCGCTGCATTACAGGCTGTGGAGCATCGCGCAAGTTACATTTCTTTAATTTCCCCAAATGGAATGCGACGAGACGGAAATGCACTGTCTTCATGGCTACTGCCGGACGATAACGCCATCGACTGCATTCCGGACGGGACGAGGGTGTGTTTGCTACATTTCCATTCAGGTTACCTAAAATATTTGTCAAATAAGTATCTAGTAATAGTAGTATTTCAGTGTTGGTGCATCCAAGATGCCTCACAACGCTGCGTGTATAACCACGTGACAGCGTAAGGACCAACGGGGTGGCTGCATTATTTCGGAGGCTCCAACTTGTAGCTTAATGGAACGTGCAGGTGCGCGCAGCCGCACCTTTCAACATGCGAACTGGGAGCGGCTGTTGACATTCGAGCCAGCTCCTACTACGTATAACGAGCTCCTCCGCAAACAATGCAATGTGTTTGGAAGCGGACTCGAACACAAGTCACGTGCTCGCTCGATCCTAATAAGTAACATAATAGCGTTTTGGCATCAGTGACCCCATGGCCTTGTCGCAGGTTTGCACTCTCTGAGTGCTTCTAGGTATTATTTGCTTTTAGCATCTATTTGGCTTATCTATGTTCCTCCTCTGAGACAAAACTTGCATTGTGCTGCTTTAAAATAATGAAGCGGGCTGTGTACGCTTTGTCTATTTGTCAACCTGCCGTGAATGAACTCGAATGACACCTTTCTTGTCTTCGTGTTCGTGTTCTAACAATCTAATTCGCCCACTCCATTCATTTGCATCTGGCAGCACTCTGTTGGCTGTTCATCGTGCGCTCTCTCGCTCTGTCTGGCTCATGAGATATTTAAGCGCCGTGGGATATTTTTTTTTTCTTCACGCAGCCCAGCTCGTCAACGCTTCGCAATTTGGGTGAAGGAATTGCATTTGCGTGGGCTGATAATTGAAGGTCGGGATAGTCTGGCTATTAATTGCGGCAGATCTTCCCGCACCATATTGGCGAGAATTTTAATTCCCGTGTGCAAGGCAACTGGGATGAGAGTGGCATGTATTTTTTATAACTTGATTAACATGCAGCTGCCGGTGCCATGGACTTTTTTTAAGTCTCACTGAGCCTCGCGCGGGGTGCTTGAGTCTTGAGCAAAGATTGGCGTTAACAATATCTATTTTAAATCAATTTATGATTTTTTAAAATCATTTTTTAAATAAGAAAATAAACAAATCATATTTTAATATGTTTTCTAGTATTATTGATTGATAATAAGTTAATTATTGTTGGATATTTGGATGTATTTAGATATATTTGAAACAATTCATGAGGTTATGTATTTATAAGTATAATTTTAAAATATTAGTATTTTAAGTATAATTTTACTTATATTCCCAAAAGCACTGCTTGACATTTTTGAAAATGAAAAAAGATATTTTGAGTAATGCAATTTTTATTTTGGTGTTTTTTTTTTTCTTTCTTCAAAAAAATGAATTGAATCTGAAATCGACACCATTTTCTAAAAAGTTCAATACAAGGATTTCCCGGCAATTACTGACTGTTAAACAGCATTAGAGTTGTAGACTGTCCCTGTGATGTCATATGCTGAATCTCAGTCACTAACACTGACTGTGATGTCATAAAGGATCTGCCGAGACATATGAGACGGTGGAGCAGACCATGGAAATCCCCTACACGTTTTGGAGCATATGTTTTATTTTTTATGTCTTTCAAGAGAAGAAATATCTCATGTAGGAATTTGGAACGTGGATGATCATTTAACCCTGGTGTTCTTCTGCTGGTTAGATCTTCAGGAGGTGCTGGCTGGTCTTCAAAAAGGCTTCGAGCAAAGGACCTCGGCGGTTAGAGAAATACCCAGATGAGAAGGCCGCCTACTTCCACAGCTTCCACAAGGTATAGAGACACACACGCACGGGATTGATAGCAAACACAGTAACGCTCCCCATCACGTGAAGGAAATACAATATAATCCTGAAAATAACATTTAAAAAACATCCACTCACATCTGTCTAGTGAAAAATGGGATATCATCTTATGTACATGCATCTGTATCAATAAATATATTGATTATATTTAATTACATTAGATGGCTGCGGTTGTTAAGCCAGTGCGGCTCATATAAATACTTTTCAATGTTTTCTTAAAAATTACGGGGGCGTGCTGCCCAGTAGCTCAGTCGGTTAGGCAGAGCGCTGGAAAGCACGCGTATGCCTCAATGGCGCGGTGAGTCGGTGGTTCGAATCTTGCCACCGACGTATTTCCTGCATGTCTGCACCCCATCTTCACCTGTTTCCGCTTACCCTAATAAATAAAGCTTGGGAAAAACAGCCTGAATCGTCTGGAAAAAAAATACGGGGGTGCGGCTTCTAGAGAGGTGGGCTCAGTGGTCTGATTTCCATCGATGTCTGGACTCCGGCTGTATTTAGCTGAACAGTCCGGATAGTCGCCACTCCACCAGCGTAGAACTAGTAACTGTGTGTTTTCGGCAGGGCTTTGAACCGAATTTTTTTCCCAAACCGTTCGTTCCGAACAGAAACAGAACTATAACGTTTCCGGTGGAAACCCACGCAGGAGGAAACCCACACAGAACACAAAGAAAGGTCCTGTCTGTGTTGGGATTTGAACCCAGGACCTTCTAGCTGTGAGGCAATGCTGACTCTCTATGGTTTTACATGGCTCGATGCATTGCACAGCTGCTGCTGTATTTGAATTTGTATTGTTGTAACACCCTAGAGCCTTGAACAGTATCAATATACATGCTGAAACCAATGCGCCACTTGAAATAGCCCCACTCAGTGCAGCTTAGATCTTCATTGATTGGTGTGTGTGTGAGTGTGTGTGTGTGTGTGTGTGTGTGTGGGCATTCATGTGTTCTGTGGTGCAGGCGGACATATGTGTGTGTGTGTGTGTGTGTTTGAACTTGATGCATATCAGCGTAGTGTAGCTCCATGTGCTCATTATGTATTGGAAGACAGTATAAGGGAATGATGTTTGTAGAAGAGAGGTGTGTGGGGTTAGTGTTGGAGAGGAGAGAGATAGAGAGATAGAGAGCGCGGGGGGGGGGGGGGGGGGAGCAGAGAACAAGAGAAGAGAGCAGTGCAGCACGGCTAGGAAAAAAATGTTTATTCAGAGGTCACAGAGTTTGAATGCCTCAAGTGTTTTTTTGCGAGGTCTAACAGCCTGAGTCACACAGTCTGCCACCCACCGACTGCCATGTTATATCCCTGAAATGCAGAGCGTAGGGGATGTAATGGTTTTGTGTAGACCATCCCCCGCCCCCCATGCCGGTGGGACTAATATGCGGCGCAAGTGAGTGCGAAATCCAAACACGAGCGGCCGGACCAAACAGGAGACTGCTCCACACGCGCACAACGGATGCACACAAGCCGCCGGAGCCGCGCGACCACCAGCTGCCAGCCAGCTGCCACACGACGCCTGATCGGAGCCGCAGCGGAGAAGCGGCCACAGGGTCGCATGGGGCGGCTGCGGCGGTCGGGTACCACGCAGGGCTGGCTGATGGCGGCCGCAGGGCCCCAACGACAAGCGGTACGGAGCGGTCCTCTGTCCAATCCAATCGTCCGCACACTGCACATGGACCCCACAGCCACCCAGGCCCCACACTAGCCCGCTTCAAAATGTACTCTGATCCACTTGAAGCGGATCCTTGGTGGTGTATAAATGAGAGCTTTTTCATTTTATTGTAAATCAGATATGAATCTTATTCTTGAGTGGGTATTATTTTATCAATAACGGAAAGTAATCTAACTCGTTACATGCTTCAATCAGTAATCCAGTAACGTAACGGATTACTTTTTAAGATCAGTAACAAGTAATCTAATGGGATCACTGTTAAAAGTAACGATACCCTACTGTGGTCATGACACAGTGAGCGTAGGGTCGCATCATGTTGATACTGTTTGAACTGGCTTTAACCTAACATATCAATGAATGCATTTTTATTATAGTGTCATGGTATTTCCTTGTTACCCAGTCCGCATGAATTTATGGGACACTGCACGAAGTTTCAGCTTACACAGTCAGATCATGCAAACAAATGTAAAAAAGTAGAAACGAGAGCAAAATAACAGAATAACGAACGTACCGGTCATCTGTTAAATACAATGTTTTATTTTCCATGTCTTGAAAACGATATTTGCACACCCAAAAGGCTTGGGATAAAAAGCCACTGACATTTCATGTAATCAGAAATGTAATCATATTGAGAATGTTTTGAAACCACCCAGATTGTTGGATCTCATCCCGAAACAATGATCTTGCATATTCTATTTTCCTCCGTAGTTCATAGCCCGGTTCTAAAACTGATAGAAAAGGCAACTGGTAATTGCTTTTATGAACTAGCTGAGAATTGGGAGCCCGAGACTCAAGGGACTTGGTCTTGAGATGTGGTCTAGTCACACGAATATTATTATCACAAGATTAACCCATGTCACTTTCCATTTCACTTGCTGTAAGATCTGTTAATTAAATTACAGCTGATTGATATTCACAGTGGGACTGTCGAACATTAATGCTCTTGGCATGTGAAAGATCTCTGCCAGTGAAACTGGAGAAGGCGCGTAGCCTTCACTATGCCCCACAGATAATCACCCTCACATAAACCTTTTCTGTGAATTAGAGCTGCAACTAATCGATGAAATTTGATCATCGATTAATCGGTCACTTTCACTGGCGATTAATCGATTAATCTGTTCTTTTTTTCTTTCAAAATCGGAACTATTATTTCTTTATGTATTTTTGCGGCCCATTCGTATCTTTTTCCCGCTTTATTCCGAATAGATGAGTTTACCCGCGAACTACAGGGGGCTAGCATTTTGTCCCGCCGGGTGAAACACACTTCAGGTGTCTGCATGAGTTCCATTTAATCTCGTCGTAGCGGACCGCAGTGGCTCACAAAAAACAACACAAAACGCTCATCAGTTCAAAATCCAACCACCTCTCGCATCGTTCATCATTTTACATAAATATTGATGAAATACAGTCAAAATCCGACTTAAAGTTACTCACCGAGTGGTCACATGTTCTTCTGGACCAATAGGCTGGCTGCTTCTACTAGTCGTTCCAAAAGGAATGAGACAATGGAACGGGTTGGACTGATTATTAAATCATGCGTTTGTGGGTCACAGATCTGCACGAGAGCATTTGGGTGTTGAATAGCACACCGCAAGTTACCACCATCCGTTTTAAATAACCCTGCAGGTGTGTGTTCCCACCAAATATACATAATTGCCAAAAACACAGCGAACTAAGTGACACCGGATGTGTTGTGCAGACATGGCATGCTAATGAAATTCTTAGTGCCATTCAGGCAGAAATGAATCCAGAGAAGTCTTCATAATTAAACCTGATTCTAGTTCAAAATGTTAAGGCTCATGATAAAGTGATCGAAAACATTTCATCGTTTTCTTACCAAAAAATTAATCTAGAATTTATACAACAACACATTTGACATAAAATATAAAGCTGTTTAATAATTAATCATAAATACATTGGTAGATATATTTTGGAGATATAAAAATATCATAATTTTATATAGTGTATGAATGTATTTTAATACGTAAATAATGCCCCTACTGTGTATGATTGTAATGTTTTTCATGTGTTTATTACAGTTTTCTCGGTGTGAACATAAATAAACATCATGCATCATAGTGTCTTTCATCAATAAGGGATAAGTACAGTGCATGCGCCAAAAAGTTTGATAGAGGCAGACGAGAAATGAGTTCCTACAGAGGTGTACTTACTGTAACTTAGTTCCTGACAGGACTGAAAGCAGCGCTTCGTGTACGGCCGGCAGCGAACCCCCGGGCACGGTCCTCCAAGCGTTTATCAGAGTCTTTCATATCGGCTGCTACGGCTCCAGCCGCGCTGATGCTAGCAGTGTCAGCATCGATTATTCCACCGCCGTGCTTCCGACCATCCCAACGGTGTCGTGAGGCGGACCTGGCATCGCCTTTAATCCCTCCTTAATCACTACCTCATCATAGCACTCAGAGACCAGGACATCCAAACACCTTTTCTTCCAGAATAACACGTTTGGTGTTTTCATTGGAGGCGGCTTGTTTTGTAAAGGTGCAGGCATGATTGGAGAGCCCTCGACGGGAGGGTGAAGAGAGTTAAGTTACTTATTTTATTTGTATATTTTTTGGGGGGGTGCAGGCATTTCTAAAAGCACAACTCTGAAGGTTGAAAAAAAATGAACAAACGAACAATGAATATTTTTATTTCGTTTTTTACCATTTTGTTTTCAAATGTTAGTGCCATAAAATAAAAATTAAATGGGCTTCTTCAAATCTGCAATTTCCTGCAAATTCCCATATAATTATTATGTGGGAATTAATTATTATTATGATGCTTCCTCATGTGTGGTGTTCGGCCATGTTTTCCTGCTTAGCTCATAGCTTAGCTTGCTAGCCAATACCCGGCTAATGTCCAGGATAGCTTAATAAATGAACCCGCTAGTCTCTAGACATGTTCCCGTGTCAAGACTGGTCATTTCCTCTACGTGGACACCTTATCTGAGCTTCCATCACAGGAAGTGATCTTGCAGCGCTGTGTGTGCTGTGATCCAAGCCACAGCAACAACAATATGCACGGCCTTAACCCACTGCACCACAGGGCCAGCCCCGTATATGCAAAGTCTAACCTGCCCATGGATGTGTTTCTGCCCCGTTGTTGCCGCCCACTATGCCGCCTAGGGAAGCGTCTCAGAAGTGTGTGAAGCGCAGAATTCCTGTACGGGAGCACCTTGATTCATTGGCTCGGCAGACACAGAGAGACAGTGTGTCAGAGCGTTCCACTTACACAGGTCAGAGGTCATGTGTGATAAACGCCACACACACACGCGTGCGCGTGCACGCCTTGGCTCAAACGGAACGTCCGCTCTCCCGCTGCTCCTGGGTCAACACACACACACACATTTGTCAGAGCCTATAGCCAGCGTGAGAGTAAATAAAGTGTTGTTCTCACCTTTGCACACCTGGTGGCTTGTTCTGTTAGCGGCCCCCGTCCAGACGAGATCAGGCCAGACACACTGGAGCACAGGAACACTCGCGCATGTGCGCATTTAAGAGATGGAGAGAAATTGTGAGAGAAGCAGTATTATGAGAATCGGGAAGGAGAGGGACATAATAGATCAATACTATACATATGTACGTCTCTACTTTCTGGCCAACTCTCTTTATACTGAAAATGCAGATTATGGGATAAATCTGGCAGCCAATTAATTACCTGCGCCAGCAGGTTAAGTTTTTAGCCGCGTTGGTTGTCCCCTTGAAAACTGAAAAAGTTGTGCATGGATCTGAATGATTTTTTTTCCGAAATGACAATTTTCGAAATGACCAAAGAAAGAAGTGATTACATTTTGATGCATTTCTGTAACCTATAAGTAACATAATCATACTTAATCACCAACTTACCAATAGATCATTTCTGTAGCCTATAAGTAACGTAATCATACTTAATCACCAACTTACCGATAGATCATTTCTGTAGCCTTTAAGTAACGTAATCATACTTAATCACCAACTTACCGATAGATCATTTCTGTAGCCTATAAGTAACATAATCATACTTAATCACCAACTTACCGATAGATCATTTCTGTAGCCTTTAAGTAACGTAATCATACTTAATCACCAACTTACCGATAGATCATTTCTGTAGCCTATAAGTAACGTAATCATACTTAATCACCAACTTACCGATAGATCATTTCTGTAGCCTAT
>OMKY01231698.1:0-15928 GCA_900302395.1 Bregmaceros cantori | reverse complement strand
GCTGTCCGACCTGTCCCGCCACTCGGTGCGGCTCTTGGAGGAGTTGGAAGGGGAGCTGGCGTCGGCCTGTCAGCGCTCCGCCGCTCTGGAGGCTCGGACAGCCCGCCTGCAGCGGCGCGTCAAGGCGCTGGTCAGCCGACCTCCACCGAGAAGTGAGTGCGACCTGTGCGCATTTACGCATTCTGTAACATCCAATTCAGAACCATGGTGTAGAACCAACACTGTCACTGAGCATTTTAAACAATCATGAAACGCATTTCTCCTCCTACAACTTTTGGTGCATCATGCGATAGGGTGGATTGCCCCAGGTGGCTGTCTGCCTAATGTGGGACACCTAAGATCCATAGCTCCTCCCTAAACTAATACATGTCAGTTAAAAGCAAACTATGATAATGTTTCTAACATTAAGTTCAACTGTTCAACACTACATTTCACTGTCTCACCTCATGCAATTGACTGTCCCATTTGGAAGTTGGAAAAAAGGGCCCACATTAGGGCAATCCACCCTAGTGCATCTATTATAGATATAGATAATAACAAACTATCTATCTATCTATCTATCTATCTATCTATCTATCTATCTATCTATCTATCTATCTATCTATCTATCTATCTATGTGTTAAGAATGATACATATTAAGTCTATACGTTTATGGATGTTACAAGAATGCATACTTGTATTTAAAAATTCTTCCCCTCCACCCATGAGTGGGCGTGTACTATTGGCTGTTCAGCATCATGTGACATCATGGGCTCAATGTTTACAAAGTTTATTCCCTGTTCACAATTTGTCTTTAGAGAAAGTTAATATCCACTGGTGTTGTCTGTTGTTTTTCCTCAATGGATTAGTATGTTTTTATAATGGCTATCTCTCTGTAGAAGTGCGGACCATTAGGGTGGATTGTCTTAATGTGGGCCATTTTTTGCAGCTTCCTAATGTGGGACAGTCTGTTGGCTAATGCAGGACAAAGAAATGTAGTGCTGAACAGTTGATGTTAATGTTAGAGACATTACCATAATTCACTTTTATCATAGTTTCATTGACTCTCATTAGTTTAGAGAGAAGCCAGAGCCACTGGAGCTTAGGTGTCCCGCATTAGGACAATCCATCCTACTTGCTGTATGGATGAGGCTCCATAAGTGAACAGGTGAACCTTCTAGCTAGGGGTTTCACGGTGTGAAATTTTCGTCTCTCGGTAATTATGACTAAATTCATCAAGGTTTACGCTATTATTGTGGTATTTTTATATTATTATATTTAGAGTTATTCATTTCAATTTCAAGTAATACAATACTTCCACCGCATGGTCGTGGAAGTGCAGTGAAGTTGCTGTCCACTCCTGTGCTTTCTTCATTTTGAAAACCCATATGCCCAAATCTGGCTTTTGTTTTTTATTTTTTAGTTATTTTTTTCAGCATCAGCACCATTTTCTTCATCTTTATTGGATAGGATTATTCAGAAACTTGGTTGAAGAGATCTGGTGGTAGACATTGCAGACAAGCCAACAAGGGGAGGAGAACTTGTGGCACGGCGGACGATGCGATAGACACAGTTCCATTAACATGAATGGGGGTGCGTTAGGTGTGGTGTCCATGACCGCTCAACCAAGGACACCGCCTGCAAATCCCACTTTTGACTTCATTTGTGGAAGGTATGTTGGTTCGTCCACTCAATTGGAGATGCACTAGCCTGGGTGCGAAGGTCAAAGTTTGTACAATGTCGCACAACAGGATTGGCTGTGTCATTATACCTCACGCTCGACCTGGGATCGCCGATCGCAATCGTGAAACCCCACGATTTGGTAGTCATAGCTATTTTCAAAATATCGTATGATCAAGACGGGAGAATTCTTTCACACACACACAGACAGACAAACGCACACAGACACACACATACTGCGTTCCATTTACTTCGGCGCGAGTCGGCGCGTCGGGGTGGTGCGGTTATCGGATTGGTCAAGTAAGGCACGTCACCGCGTTTGACCAGTTCGGTAAAAGCATTGACTAGGATGTGTCGACTCGTAACGTCAAAGGAACGCAGTTGCTGAACCACACACGCCCGGCTGGCTCGTAATAGCCCCGCGCTGACGGGAGGAGTGTGTGTTTGAAATAGAAAAATGTGTGTGTGTGTGCACATGGTGGCAGGCGGATATTGCCACATTACGTGCTGACATAAGGTAAACACACGTTTGTTGTGCATTTAATGTCTTCCGTCAGCTACGTGGTCCTATTCACCTGCCATACACACACCCACACATGCGGGATTATTATTATTGGAGACGCCTCTTTGGAAACGCAGGGATTATTACGGCCAAATAATTTGATAAAAGGAATTAAATACTCGAAACTGACATTTTACCATCGCGTACAAAACAAGTACACGGGCATACGGACATATTACCGTCGCGTCGCTACAAGACGAGTACCAAACAAATACAAATACTCGAGTACAAATACTCGAGACGGACATACGGATACCGGGAAGGGAGGCGACCGCTCGAGCAGACACACACACGAATACACACACACCATGGCAGGCGAACATTACGTGCTAACACATGGGATCCCGATCTATTTTCTCTTCTACATTCCCCTCCCCACACTGTCAAACTCTCCCAACTTTTAAAGCTTCTCCATCGCCTATGCAGCCAGTTCACTTTTTAATGGTAATAAACACATTTGTTGTCGGGGGGGGAAGTGGGGATTTAAAGCGGAGGGGTTGGGGAGACTCCGCCGCACGTCTCCTCCTGGCGTCCGTGCTTCCATTCCCCCAGTGAAGGGTCCCGTCCCTTTCGGAGCCCTCGCTGCTTCCTCCGTTTGCAAGCGTCTCCCATTCCCGAACGCCACCTCTGTGAAATTTCCCCAGCCCAGTCAGCAGCAACTCGTATCTGCTGTTCGCTGTGCTTCGCTCAAGTAATAATAATAATAATAATAATAATAATAATAATAATAATAATAATAATAATAACGCATATGTGACGCAGCCTCCGCTCCCTGCAAACGCATATGTGACGCAGCCTCCGCTCCTTGCGGACGCAGACTCCGCTCCCTGCAGACGCAGCCTACGCTGCGTATGACGTAGCCCCTGCTTAGGCTGCGGACGCCTTTGCGATGTGACGTATCCCCCTATAACCACCCTGTCTATGCTCGCCACTTCCAGCACCATTCATTTTGCAGAGTCTTCAACTATTTTTTTCAATGGGTCTAATTGGTGGGAACACACACCTACCACGTTATTTTAAAAGGATGGTGGTAACGCTACAGAGTTTTTTTTTCTTCTGTACGTCCTCCGCAGATCCGTACGGATTCCGTGAGCAAAACAAACGCATTGTAACCGTCGTGGTATGCTCATGCATCATTTATTTATTTATTTTTCCGCACGCGCCGTACGGCATGTAGGGGCGGGTCCGTGAGCTCAGTGATTGACAGCAGCGCTAAGCAATCGGTGGACTGTGCGCTCCAGCGCATCAAAGGCAAAATAATATATATATTCAAATGTTTTACAGAAGCGGCCTCGTGCACGCGCATTTGTTGTGTGTGTGTGTGTGTTCACTTCTCTCTTTCCCCCTTTTCTCTGTCTTTCTGAACTCATCCCGGTCCGGCGCACGGACAAACACACACACACACACACATACAACAAACGCGTGTGCAGCTCCATTCAGTGCCCCTGCGTGGTGGGCAGCCATGTGGGCAGCGCTTGGGGGCCAACTCCAGGTTCTGGCAAAGTGCGTTGTTTGTTTACGCGTGAATACCAGAGCACCGCATGCTGTAGTGGCCACAATGGAAACCGCTGTTTTCATACCATATGGCGGTAAATATCGTACGGTGGAAAATATCCGTACGGTACCGTACGGAAAAATGACACTCTGTAGTGGAAACCTAGCGTAACTTGTGTTGTGCTATTCCACACCCAAATGATATGTCTTTTTTTATGGATGGAGCTCTTGGCAAACTCCTGTTTTTTGTGGCGTGGCCCCTGAGAGGACGTACAATCAGGGAGCTAAGGGGACTTTTTGGTTAAACCAATGATGTTTGACCGTGGGGAAAGAGACATGATTGCCACCATGACAGTCCTGTGATCAGGGCTTGAAAAGGAAATTATTTTTAAAAAGTTCCGTTCCGAGGCCTATGTTTAAATTTTTCGTTCTCGGAACCGTTCCACCATCAAAATATTGATCCTGAAACGGTTCGCAATGCAAAAAATCTAGAGTCTCGCTCATGGCACCTGGGCTACTCTGATTGGCTGGCCCCAAGTTAGTCTGGCACCTCGACGATCTGTTTTAACCGGCCGTTAAACTGTCCTTTCCTTTCGACATGAATTGAAACACTGCGTTTCAGTCGAAGGAACGAAATTAACCGTTCCGGGAACAATATTTTTGCGTTGTAACCGGTTCAGGAACGTCAATTTATGGAACACATAACCGGAAACGTTATAATTCCGTTTCTGTTCGCAACGGAACGATTGGAAAAAGATAAAAAACAACTCGAGTAAGACTACAAAGTACTGATCCAAATATCTACTCGAGTAGAGTTAAAAGTACAGGCTCAGGAACATACTCAAAAGTATTTTTGAAAGTATTACAAAGTACTACAAATAAAAGTATTTTTGAAAGTATGAAGTACAAGTACTACAAATAAAATTGTATGTAAAATGCATTTTTTTCAATGTTAGTTTGTCAATGTTATTGCTCGAATAAATTAACAACTAGCCTAATGTATCTTATATCTCGGGACTAAATGAAATCCACTTGTACTCGGTACATCAGCGCCCCCTACTGACTAATATTATAGGCGTTATGCAACCCCGTCAATGCAAAAAAAAGTAACAAGCCTGTTTTGGTAAAAGTAAGGAGTAGAAGTACAGATATTTTTGTTAAAAATGTACTCACTACAAGTAAAAAGTAATCGCAGAAAAAAGTACTAAAAGTATAGATACTTGAACATTTTACTTAAGTACAGTACTTGAGTATTTGTACTTCGTTACTTGCCATCTCTGGTCATTGCACTGTAAAAACAAGTCTGTAATTGCAGTGTTTTTGACCTGTTTCCGAAATTCGGTTCGTTATTTAAGTTCCTTATATTGTGTAACGTTAAATTTAGATATAGTTTAAACAGAATATATTTGGTGGACTTCATTGCAACTGTATTAACCTAAAAACACCCTTACATTCACTTCCTTGTCTGTCCACAAGATGCATGACTGACAGTGAAAGTGGACGGAACAGACCTAGGATATGTTAGAATATATAAAGAATGAAAAAAACATGTTTTAACCGGTTTTGTGGGTTTCATAATGTTCCGTTTCTGTTCGGAACAGTTGAAGAAATCTTTTTGTTTCCGTTTCCGCTCCTCATGAAATTCTCCAAAATTCTCTTTGTTTCCGGTTTTTCTTTTCGTCCCTTGAACCGGTTCCGAGCCTTGCCTGTGAGTTCCACCATCTTCCTTTCTTTCTCACAGGTGTGGTCGTCTAAAAACACTGAGCTGATGTGCAGCCACTCCACGGCCACGCCCATCAACTGTGTGACGTTTGAACCCGACGGAAACAGAGTGGCGTTGGGCTGCTGGGACGGATGTGTCGTCCTCTGGGGGTGGAGGAAAATGTCACGAACAGTCTTTAAGGTGGGAGTGAGGAAAACGTCACAAACAGTCTTTAAGGTGGGAGTGAGGAAAACGTCACAAACAGTCTTTAAGGTGAAGTGAGGAAAACGTCACAAACAGTCTTTAAGGTAGAGTGAGGAAAACGTCACAAACAGTCTTTAAGGTGGAGTGAGGAAAACGTCACAAACAGTCTTTAAGGTGGAGTGAGGAAAACGTCACAAACAGTCTAAGGTGGAGTGAGGAAAACGTCGCAAACAGTCTTTAAGGTGGGAGTGAGGAAAACGTCACGAACAGTCTTTAAGGTGGGAGTGAGGAAAACGTCACAAACAGTCTTTAAGGTGGAGTGAGGAAAACGTCACAAACAGTCTTTAAGGTGGAGTGAGGAAAACGTCACAAACAATCTTTAAGGTGGGAGTGAGGAAAACGTCACAAACAGTCTTTAAGGTGGAGTGAGGAAAACGTCACAAACAGTTTTTAAGGTGGACTGAGGAAAACGTCACAAACAGTCTTTAAGGTGGACTGAGGAAAACGTCAGTCTTTAAGGTGGAGTGAGGAAAACGTCACAAACAATCTTTAAGGTGAGAGTGAGGAAAACGTCACGAACAGTCTTTAAGGTGGACTGAGGAAAACGTCACAAACAGTCTTTAAGGTGGGAGTGAGGAAAACGTCACAAACAGTCTTTAAGGTGGAGTGAGGTCTTTAGGAGATATGAGCACTTTTGTGAAGTGTTTCATTCTGGACCTAAAAATCCATCAGAACCCCTCGAGTTTGGTATCAATGTCTTCAGAACATCCTGAAGTTTTTTATCATGATGTTTGTTTCATTCAAATCCACACCAGGTGGACGTAATTACCTCAAACGTCACGTATGTTTGTCTGTGTTTGTGTGTGTGTATAATATATACGTGTGTTTACGGACACACACACGCAAATATATATTATACATGCATACATACATACACACACACGCGCGCACACGAGCAAATATACGCGCGCCCACACACACACGCGCGCGCGCAGACACATACACGCACACACAATGATGTACACGTGTATAAATACCGAACGCGCACACACTCGAGTGCGTACACGCACGCGCGCGCACACACCCATGAGCGCGCGCACAACACACACACACACACGCGCGCTATAGTAAACGGTTCGTTGGGACGTTTCCGCCTCTCTCCTTCTCTCCAGGGCTGGTGTCGACGGTGTGTGGGGCTAATTCCATTGAACCGGGGGTCCGGTCGAGTGCGTGGGGGGCTGGGGGGGATCCGATTGAACCGCGGCACCGGGCGAGTGCGGTGATTCGCGAGGAGGGGTCGGATTGACAGCGCGTGCCGTTCCAACGGGGGGGAGAACGTTGTGGGCTCCACAGCTCCCAGGCTATATTATCTATGTATTATTTTGCCTGCGCTGCGTGACTAAACGGCCACTTGCATGCGTGTTCCACGTGCGCTATAGTGTTTTTTACATTGTTTCCTTTATGATGAGAGTTTGGATTTCATCTCAGGGGTTAGCCCGGATGTTCTTAGTGACGTCAGAGCGATAAAACGCTATGACGAACATAGCCGTCTTAAGCTTACAACTCGTGGATTTATAAGACGTGCATGTTCGTCATAAGCATACAAAGGGTTAAGATTTCCCCCGGGGCATCCAACAAAAGCATCTCAACAAGAGCCCGAGAGAGATCAAGAGACCAGCCTTGCTGAATGCAGAGGCCCAGTGTCTTTCAAGAGACCTGCCTTAGTGAATGCAAAGGCATCCTTGTCTCAATCTCCACGTCCGCTGAGACTGTTGATACCCCAGGGTGTTTGCAACGGGCCGACGACTGTCTGAACCAATACCTCTGAGTTGTGGATAGCGGCCGAGACTCACCAAATCTTCATTAGACCACAGCATGGGGACCCCAGACAACCACATCAACCCTTAACAGATTCAGACAGTCGTCGGCCCGAGCATTAACCTTGGGGTGTTAACAGCCGTGGCGGACGCAGGGATTTAGAACCAAGGCCCGCACATCGGTGGGGCCTTGAGCATTCTGGATCTCTCTCTGGCTCTAGTCACGAAGCTTGTCGCTTTCGCTGGACACCCCAGGGGAAACCTTAAAATACAACAACCAGTGAGACCAGATAAGATCACCAACATGTCCACTTCTATGCATGAACGTTCCTATGTCAGTTTTTGTGCATGACTTTAGAGTTCCAAACATAGAGCCTAAAATGGCGTGACTACATTGTGTGTGTGCGCATTTTTTAAAACTTACGGATCGTCCACATCACTCTCCGTCTCACTGTCCGGCCGTTCCAGCTCCTTCTCTCTCTCTGGAGGCGGCTCGTCCACAGCCGGAAGGGGCCGCGATGCTGGTCGCCGCTCAGGGTTGGGTAGGACATCCGGTGGCTCCTGCGGAACTACCACGGGAATGCCCTGGCTCTCTGTGATGAGACAGTGACAGACTTAGATTAATCTAGGAGCATTTTACATAAACTCTTAACGTGCCAACCATTTTAAGATCAATTTTAAATGATGTTTGAAGCTCATGACATGTCTTTACAACGTCTTTGGAGGTTCTTGGAACTCTGCTCGTTGGGTGTCAATACCTAAATACATTACTACAGCTTTGATGAATTCATATTAACCAGATATGGACAGTAAGTAATAAATGTCAACAAATCAAAAGTGTGCTTTAATGCTATATTAATGTAAGCTTAGGCGATCATGTTAATATTATGATTATTTTACAAGGTGGCGTGGTGATGTGTTGAACCTTAGTGTAATGGGTTACCAATTAAAATTGTGAAAGTAAAGTTCTCAGTTGTATAAAATTGTTCATCATATGTACAGTATAAATTAGGGATGTCAATATAATAATGTAGAGCTGCAACCGATTAATCGATGATAATCGATTATTGAATTAAACAGCAACTAATTTGGTAATCGATTAATCAACAGCGATTAATCGGTTTCCTTGTTTCCTTGTCCTCCGCTCAAAAGTGTTGAATATAAGTTGCTCAACGTTTGCAGCATCATTAACGTTTCAGGTTAATAATCCATCTGGTTTTGCACGCCACAGTAGCTCAGTCTGTTAAAAGTGAGTGCACTACAAAGCACACGTATGCTTATGATGTTGCGGAGAATCGTGGGTTCGCTCGCCTCACCGACAGATTTGCCGTATGTCTCTTCCCCCTTCTTCACCCCCTTTCCAGATAATTCTGGATAAAGAGGAAAAAAGATACAAATGGGCCACAAAAAATGCATAATGAAATAGCTTCTATTTTGAAGGAAAAATGAACCGAGTAATCGCCAGTAAAAGTGACCGATTAATCGATGATCAAAATAATCGTTAGTTGCAGCTCTATAATAATGAACTAATTAATCATCAATTAATACACTTTGATTGGTTATTACAAACCAATGGGATGCTTGCTCACCCCTTACAGCAAGGAGTGGAGGCAGGGCAAATAATTCCAATTTAGATGAACCATTGGAAAGTGTATACAAATGAAGATGAGCAGGGTGTGTATGGAGCGCCGTTTGCCCCTGTTGGCCAACTATTGTAATACAACAACAAATACTACATGAGTGTAATATCCAATGTGGTTATGCAGGCAACCTATGCCCAAATCAAAGAGAAGTGAAAGAAATTAAACTTGGAGGAAAGCACTGCCGAGAATTCAAAATATCTACTCGTAGAGTTAAAAGTACTAGCTCAGAAACATACTCAAAAAGTATATTTGAAAGTAAAAAGTATAGGCTCTAAAATGTACTATTTTTGTTGTATCAAGAATGAAGTACAAAGTAATGTACTTCATACTTTAATGTTCATAAATCCAACTGCCGGACGTTGAAATTAACATCCGTTCGCATTACCATAACCCTACTGGCTCATTCACACTATACATATCTCAATCACCTACCATTGGTGCGCAAAAAGTAACGACCTGTTTTGGGAAAAGTAAGGGATAGAAGTACAGATGTTTATGTTAAAAATGTCCTGAATACAAGTAAGAAGTCAGGGAAAAAGTACAGATAGATAAAAAAAACTACTGAAGTACAGTACTTAAGTATTTGTACTAGAGCTGCACGATTTTGGAAAAAATGAAAATCGTCGATTAACCCGTCCAAATTACGATTTTAGATTCGATTTCGATGTATTTATTTTTTTATATGTATAAACGAGTCAGAGTCCGCAATCCGGAGCCGTGTGTATCGCGATGTGGAAACACCTGTAATCTTTATCCGTTTTGTAGCGACAGACCGCGGAAAGTTTGGGACAGCCGCGGACCCGGTTCACTTTTTAGCCAGCTAGCATAACAACACACTGTTCCGCTGGAGGTCCGTTTTCTAGGCGTTGGAAAATATTCGTTGTGCGACTATCCTTTAGTGCTGTAGTAACGGAACACGATTTGCAGCGGGGTGTAACCGAGTAGTTGCAGAGCCGAACCAATTCCAAACAACAGATTTAAAGCCATTTCGCTCGAAAATTCGATCAGTGCCTGCAGCGACGCGTCACTCCACCACAAGCCAGAGGAACTTGTGTATGAAGAAGGGGGGCGTGGCCGTAAATACGCTGCGTGATGGGAAAATCGATTTGACTCCATTTGCCATCGTCCGAACAAATAAATCTGATTTCGATTTCAAATCGATTTATCGTGCAGCTCTAGTGTAAAGTCATCGTAGTGGACCCCCTGTCACACAAAACCCACACTGCTACAGCTCGCTCTGTGACCAGGTACCCATTATCCACACCGCTTCTCTCACCGTTTTGCATAAATAAAACTCAACTTAGGGTTTTATTGCAAAACAAATAGATTGGCTTCAGTACCTCTCTCTTACCATCAGAGGGGGCCATACACCGCCTCTGGGGCCTATGAACGGAGTGGATATCGGCAGCGTATACAGCCACCTAGCGGCTACCATCAGCCCTGCACCCCCATTTACAGAAGATTTTGTGAAAAATAATCTCTTTTCAGTGATACCGAATTACTGACCCCTGTTCTGGAGGCTATAACTAAAGAATGGAAACAGGTAGAAACAAGTGTTTTTTTCTGACGATGAAGGAAAGTCTGAAGTTTCCTTTGCCGTGTGTTTTGTTGACAAGGACACAAACTCTTTCTATGGGTCTTCAAAAAATACTCACATGTTGAAAAAACCCTGGGACTGGGACGTGCTGAATTTGAAATGACTTGAGTTGTTGAAATATTCACAAACTAAATCAAGCTTTAAGGGAAGTCTTTTTCTTCTCTCAACAATGTATAAAGTGAGCTTACTATGGATTGGATACTCTCTGCAAGAGTGTCCATCTCTCTTTTTGTAAAAGACAATTAACATTGATTCGATTGTTCCAACCGCGCGCTGCCAGCTCGTGTCCTCGTTCCTTTGTGGTTCCTGGGAACGGGGGAAAGGGAGCGTGTGGTTGTCCTCCAATTAGGATGGGAAGCAGAGGACGGCGGAGCATGTCCTTATTGCTAATTAGAAACCCAGGTGCCAAGTGTCCCTAAAGTAACTGAGAAGAGAGATTAGGAGGTTTTCCCAACGTGGAGTACACCTGAAGAGGAGTAGAGATCTACTGGGTTTAGAAGTTCCACTGTTCTCTTTGTACAGCCCGTAACAAGCAGGGAACTCACTTTGTCCACTTCCTAGCTGACTAGCTTGTAGGGCTGCAAACAATTAGTCGATTAATCCATAACAAATTGATTATAGAATTAATCGCCAACGAATGTAATGCACTGTAATCAATAATCGCCAAGGAATTATTGCTGGTAGTTTCGTGCCAACACTATCCCAAATGGTCCACTGAAATTATTATTATTATTTTTAAAGTTATTTTTTGGGCGCAAGCGCCGTTTTTCATTCTCTCTATTGAGAGAGATAGTGATGACAGGATCAAATCGCAATTTGAATCTGCAGCTCTGCCATGAGAGCTGCAGATTCCCATGGTCCAGTGTAAATTTGAAAGTACGAAATATTAAATTGACATAATTGATTTAAAAAAACATGAGTACTGTCTAACCTAATTGTAATGGGTTTGTGCCAGGGTACGTACCTTAATTTGTGGTTAAGATGAACCACACTTGATTTCCAGTTGACAAGATTCATCCCTTATTATTTTCCTTCATCATTTCCTTGGGTACATTTTCAAGAAAAGTCTGATTAGCTGTCTAATCGTCTTAATAATCAACAACTAATCCACATCTAAAATAAGCCCTACTAGATTGTATTACTTATTCTGGTATACAAAATATATATGTACAGGGTTCATGTCTACAAACTAAAAAAAAAGTTAAGTCTTAAAGAAACTGAAAATGTTCTCCTTATATTTGTTAAACACCCACATTTCAAGTATTTTAAGAAAAATGCATTTGCTAGTTTGAGAAGTGTCCCAGAAAATAACATTTTAAATAATGAGCTTGTTTAGTATTGGCATTGTATTGATTTACAAATGCTACAACTAATTATGGAAAAAATAAATAAAAACTGAAGACTTTGCAACCATCTCTCTCGATCTCTCTTTGTCCTCGGCCACATCGCTTTCTCTGTCTTCCTCTCCTCCTTCCACCTGACACTGTGCCTTGAAGGATTGTTTTTGAGAGTCTTTGGAATCTCGTCACATGTCCGTACCTTTTTAGTTTTAGTTTATTGACTGTGGTTAGTAGATCTTCATACGGTCCAATGGCTTGTTTAATTCTGGCTTTTACTTCTTTGTTGGTGAGGTGTTCTCTATACGAGAACCCGAGGAGCCTGTGGCAACATCTCATCTCTGTGGCCTGAACTCTTCTCTTTCGTTTTGCCTTACTGTGTGTACAAACCAAGCGCGACCTGGGCGACTTGAGGACCAAAATAACATTAAAGTAAATGGTTAGGTGCTACTTGCCGCGACCTGGCGACTTGCGGACCAAAATAACATTAAAGTTAATGGTTAGGTGCTACTTGCCGCGACCTGGTGCCTTGAGTAAAATTTGAATTTAATGCTACCGTTCCGTCGCTCTTGCAGCATTTAGTCGCCGAAAATGCCAAGAAGCAGAAGATAAAACATGTTCATCTTTTGGGGCAGTCGCAACGCATCCAACCGGCATTGAAGTCATTTTTTTGGTGGAGGGGTGAACGGGAGAAGCAGACATTGCTGCTCCGTTCGCTCCACATCTCTCCGTTCTCGGCCATTCGCATGGTGCCATTCACCCTTCCCGTCTCCGCGAGGTGGAGGGCGGGTCCCCCACGGGACGAGTCTCGCGGGAGAGATGCGAGAGCGGTAGAGAGAGGTATAGATGGATGGCAGGATGGCAGACGTCACTGTTGGCTTCGTCTCTCCTTATATCTCTCTTTCTGTCTCCTCGGCCATTCAAGCGCAGTGAATATAATTATTCTTCTGCTATTGGCGTGATGACACACACACACACACACAAGCTGTTGGCTGCTCCCGCGACTTGAAACACACAACTGAAGCGACTTCTGCGACTGTAAGTTGCGTTTGGTTTGTACACCAAAAAGTGCTGCGACTTGTACACACACGACTAAAGCGACTTGGCGAGCGTAGGCCGCGTTTGGTTTGTACACACAGTTAGGATCTCACGAGCGTACAGAAAGATTGATATCCGGAGTGCGCGTCCATGCTGGCATGCGCGTGTTAACTCTACGTCTGTCCACGGTGTTCAGGTAACGAGTTTGGTCATCCTGAATGGCTGGACTTCCCGCGGGTGGGGAACAACGACAGCTACCACTACGCCCGGAGACAGTTCAACCTGGTAGACGAGGACCACCTGCGCTACAAGCACCTGTACCGCTTCGACTGTGACATGAACCGTGCTGAGGACACGTATGGTTGGCTGGCAGCAGAACAGGTCACACAACACACCATCTATTTCACCCAGTGTGTGTCCTTGTGTGCGTTTTTATCTTATCTTTGTTACATTGTGTCTCTTTGTACGTCTCTGAATGTGTGTCTTAAGCCCAATTCACACTGCCATTGAGTTACGTGGGGACCTCTGGTAATTTGCAATTACCCCCTGGCGTCAGTGTTATTTTTAAGTGTTTTACTTTTTGTGTGTCTAACGTTGTCTTTTACATTTTGTGTGTCTTTGTGTGTCTAACGTTGTCTTTTGCACTTTGTGCGTCTTTGTGTGTTGAACATTGTGTTTTACACTTTGTGTGTCTGTGTGTGTCTAACGTTGTGTTTTACACTTTGTGCGTTTGTGTGTGTCTAACGTTGTGTTTTACACTTTGTGTGTCTGTGTGTGTCTAACGTTGTGTTTTACACTTTGTGCGTCAGTGTGTGTGTGTCTAACGTTGTGTTTTACACTTTGTGTGTCTTTGTGTGTATAATGTTTTTTACACTTTGTGTGTCTGTGTGTGTGTGTCTTTAGCCACTTCTCCACTACAAAAAAACTCAAGCCACAGTACGGCTCAGTTAAGTTTAGTTCAAATTTAAAATGGACACGTCTTTCCATTTAAAAGGTGGTGACAGGTGATACCTGTCTACCTTTGTTCCCTCGATGCCTGCTAGATTGGGGGATGGAGGGAGAGAGGGGGGGGGCACACACCTCCCCTCCTGTGTTAACCGGCCACGTTGTGTCACCCCCTCATAGCGTGACCAATCAGCGACCAGCAAACGTGGCCACCAACGGCCACATTCCAGAACCACATCTGACATGGTCCTGAAACTTGGCCTGGCCGATTTGCCCTCACTGAGAGGCGATTTTCTGGATGTGAACTGCGCCGTGCTGGCCTTAAGTGAGCCAGTGGAGAATGGGCTGTAGTGTGTCTGACGGTGTGTCTTTGTGTAACTTCAGGCCTACATCTCCACCAAACATGAAGCTGACAAGGTTCTGGTGTTTGAGAGAGCCAACCTGCTGTTCCTCTTCAACTTCCACCCCACCCAGAGCTACCAGGACTACACCGTGGGAGTGGAGCAGCCTGGGAAGTATCCTTCAAACTAGGGGGGTATGCAGTCAGTGCCGACGGCTGACGGGTTGAAGTGACAGTAAAACCCAGAGATGCTGTAGTGTCCGGCTTTAGGAGGAATAGGGCCCCTAAGCGCTAACGTCACGGCGTGGCGGCGCCCAGATATGGGCAGAGTAGCCATAAATATTACTTAAGTAAAAGTATTCTTACCTCAGCATTACTCAAGTTAAAGTAACAAGTAGGTATCCAAATAGTTACTCAAGTAAAAGTAAAAAAAGTGATCCACAAAAAAGTTACTTGAGTAGCGGAAGTACTGAATAACTTTAGTAAAAATAAATTTAAAATTAGGAGAAATTCCTGAGAGAGTGAGAGCGACCGCGCCCGAGAGGGAGAGAGAAATGACGGCAACAGTTCCCAACGGGTGTTAAGTTAATGTAACAAGCAGTGAATTGCTGACATCTCAGTAAGAAGTGTTATTTTGAATTTACTTGAGTAAAAGTAGAAAGTAACTTGTACTTTCTACTTGAACTGTAACGGAGTAAATGTAATGCGTTACTGCCCAACTCTGGCGGTGGCAGACATTTTGGTGGTATCATGGCGGTCAGACGCGCAGACAGAAAGGGATGGTTAACACTTGAACACTTCACCGTTTGTGATGGCACCACAATGTCTGTTGCCGCCAAGCCGCGACGTTGCGTGCAACAGCCCTATTGTGACATCATCATCATCACTCCCATAGACTGGCTGACCATTAGAGCGCCACTGAAGACTTCGAAACCATCTCTCTCCATCTCTCTTTGCGGTAGGCCCCTTGCATGTACTATAAGGTAAAGGTACTTTATTTCGTCACACATACATGGTTGATTCTTTAATTACGGGCACTATTGGCCTTGCAAACTTGAAGAGAAAAGATGTAACAAAATATAAATTCTCACTATGTAATAGGTTAGCATAACTAGTCTAGTTTGAAGATTCATTAGAGAACACACTGATTTTTTTAAGACAATAATTAATTTATTAATTAATTTATTAATTAATTTCCATCACAAGAAGTGATGTGGTGGAAATTACTGTGGTGGAAATTACAATCTGACAGAAATTGGCGGGAAAATCTATGCTAGCACCACATATTAGCTAAAAAGTGGTCTGTAACATTTTATGCTTTCAAAATACATCTCTCTGTGTTAAAATAACAATTAATTTACAAACTGAGTTAATGTTACGGCATGTTTGGAAATTACATACAATTAAAATATTTTCATTTCAAGCAATATTTACCTTGACTTTTCTTCAAAAATTGATGGATGAAGTCAAAATTCCCACCATGGCAGACTTGTGCTGTGATGTCACTGTTCATCTCCATAGCAACTACCCAAACAATCTTTCATACAAACCTTTTAAAGGGACATTACCTTGTTGTGGTGGAAGTTACA
>OMKY01231696.1:0-20786 GCA_900302395.1 Bregmaceros cantori | reverse complement strand
CGGATCGTTTTTGGGGGGGGGGGGGGGGGGATTGGGGTCACAGTGTCCCTCACGTACTTGTCCAGGCAGGGTGGAACTCGCACTCGCCCTGCCCAAGATGGTGGACTGATGGTGGTGGCCTGGGCAGGAGTGGAACTCGTTCCTCCCCCCTGCACAAAATGGTGGAGTATCTCTCTGGGCAGGGTGGAGGTGGATGGGGAAGGAAAATGGTGGGTGTGGGGGGGGTGGAGGGTGGATCACCTTATCCCCAACGGAGGTGGTGGACTGGCTGTCCGGGGAGGGGATAGCGGCATGGTGAGTTTACTTGTCCCCTAAGATGGCATACTGGTTGTCCAGCTGTAGCTGCTGCTGCGTGGCTATGACGTCTTCTCTTCCTCGGCTTCTGTGTTTGACTACCTCGAAGGTCTTCTCCATTTCCCGGTCCCTAAAAAAAATAAAAAAAGTCAGTCAGCTCTGACCAATGTATGTCAAGTACACACAGCAATCACCTTCTAGTGGAGAATTGCAGTCTAGATGTTGGATTCACTGCGCATAAAAAGAAAAGCATTGAACTTCTTCCATATACGCACATGATTACAATTGATCAACACAACTGGGTTGATCAAGTGGGTGCAAAATCTCAGATGCTTAATCAGCTTGTAAGGCATATTGCAACTGATGTTACAATTCTGAGAGCCAAGACCTGTACGAATTATTTTCATCCAAAAAAGATTAAAATCAACCAAAGAAAAAGGTGTGACTTAAAAGTATTAGATGTATGTCATGGGGGGGCGTGCAGTGGCAGAGCGGTTAGACAGTGCATTCCCCAGACCATAGGTCATGCAGTGCCGCAAGTTCAAATCCACTGTGCAGCTTTTCTGCAATGTCTCCCCCTGACTCTTCATCCCAGTTTCAGATTTAATCCCGTCACTGACTCAATAAAACAATGAAAAAAAGCACTTGCGCCCAAAAAATAACAAAGATAGATTAGGGGTGTAAATCACAACCATCATGGCGATTCAATTCAGTATCGATTTCCTGACCCGACGATTCTTTTTTTTTTTTTTTTTTACCTGGACAGATTAGACGATGTTTCAAATTTGAAATAAATCAGTGACAGCTGTAATATCGTTATACATTCTATTTGAGAGACAGCAAATAAAATATACTTATTCACTATAAAATATCAATATTCAAAGTGCACTAGTAGAAAATAAAAAAATAATGCCCAGGGGTATTTTTTGTTACCATTTTCTACTTGTGCACTATTCACTATAAAATATCAATCTTGAAAGTGCCAGGGTGAAATTTGTCCGCTGTGCATGTGTGTGCATGGTAGCCTTCTTTCGCAATATCCATTACACACTGGGACAAATATCTATTAATATTTAATCATGAATTAACACTTTGAACAACGCGGCGGCGGCAATCTTAATGTTGGGGCAAAACTTGCACTTACGACAGAGGGAGGTACATTCTCGTCTATTGGCGGTTTGGCGTTAGTGTTTTTTAAACTCGGGGATGAATGCAACGACCAAATTCAGCCAAACTTGATGAACAGGATTGTCACAGAACGTATGTAGATCAATGCACAAATTTCAGATTTTAAAAAGACTTTTAAAAAACAGCAGTTTTCATTACAGCAGAGATGATCTTGCACTAGGCACTGCGGTGTCTTGCTGCTTGAGTGTGAGCGACGTAGGGAGAGAAAGATAGAGGCAGCGAGCGAGAGAAGGAGGTAATGCTTGAGTGAGTGCGCACGGGGAGTGAAGGTACTACCTTCGAGACACACACCGTGTTTGCGTGTGTAAATAGGCCAAATAGGTTTAGCCCCACCCGCAGCACGGGAGTGGAATTACGTCCAGGAGAAAAAAAACAAAACGATACTCTTGCGGACGACAGCTGTTGTATTGGTACAAAAAAAATAAACATGATATTATTTACACCCCTAGCATAGATCCAGAGAATTCAGAGATATGTACAACAACAAATGTACAACAATTAGGTTTCTTCAAATTAATGCAAATTCCTTACAATTAATGTATACTGAAATTTTGCTCATTTCATTTTTCGAATAAAGTCCATTTTCAGATATGATTACTATCAAATTTCAATAAGGGTAGAGTCAGCACAAACCTGACAAGCCTTGACCCAATTACTTGTTGATATGATTATTTGTGCAACTAATTTCATAATCAATAGATGCACCTCACGCATGCCAAGGGGGAGGGGAGGAAGGCATGATGGAAGGGTTACGGGAGTGCAGGGTAGAGGATGTAGTCGAGTGGTTGGATGTAGCTGAATGAACACGATTACACTAAACACGCATGTGCTTACCTGCGCGTCTCCACATGCTTGGAGGTGGACAGCAAGGAAGGGAACTGCGAGTCGCTGTAGATCTCTGGAGGTCCATGGGCTGGGCCTCGTCTGGTGGGGCCCAGCCGGGCACCCGGGGGACGGTACACACCGCCAGCCGGCTTCTCTGGCTCCTCTTCTTCCTCTGGGGACGCAAAGAGTGTGCGTTAGGGCCGTCAGTCTTCCCTCAAAGTAAACCTTGATTTTTACAGTATCTTTTTTTTAACAAATAGGATGTACTCCCTTACTATACTGGCAAGCCAGAACAATCTAGCTGTTCATGCATCACACAGCAGGAGAGACATTTATTGGTCTGGGGTCAGAGTAGCTCAACAAATCTGATATTTGGCTTCAAATCAATAAACCAATCAGAGCAGCATTTAGGCAGCATCAGTTCGACAGAAGTGGATGTAAACAAATAATGGAGGTCATGTTGTTCTAATCTCTGAACGCTGGCCGATCAAGTCGGAATTTTGTTTAAAAGAGGGGCAGTAATGAGGAGCACAGGCGTGGAATCCAAAGTAATTTCACAAAGCTTAACTTGCTGGGTTCTGTGCAGCTGGCTGCTTAGATGAGATGTGTGCCACGTCAGCGTCATGGTAGGTGCTCAATAATGTATTCTCATATTCAAATAGAAGTCCAGACATCAATGGGGATTAAAAACGCACAAATGAACAGTAATTATTATTATTTTTCAAAATTGTCACCGCAGGTGAGACTTGCACATCGTGTAATAAATCATCTGTGCCCGCTCGGGCATAGGCTTGGGGCTATGAGCTAGATAATGTCTGTGATCCACTTATCTTTGCCAAACTTGCTGAAGAATACTGAATAAAGAGAGCTCCGATGCCTGCTTGGCCGATATTGGAATTTTTATACGCACAATGTTGTTCTTAGAAACTATTGTGATTTCATATTGTCCAAAATAAGTTAATAAAACTCTCTCGGAGCAAGACGGGGACGCAATATGCGCGCGTGAAGAGCGGGATTTTGCGACAGTTATGTGTGCGACTGAGTGCATCAGCTAACTCGCACACCTAGTGCCCCTTGACCATTGGAGAAAGTTAAATTATCTGTTATGTGTGGGAAACAATCCAATGCTAAGATCCAACATTGGGATCCACAGACACAATTAAAAGTGGGGCCAGTAGCGGACACTAGGAAGTAGCAAAACCACACAACGCAACTTCTCATGATGGGTCTGCTTTGCAGCAGAAAGAAAATGACCAAATTTAAGTTTTTTAAAAATTCATGATCGAAGATGCACTTTGAGTAAGCAGCCTATATTTTCCCAACTTCATTGGGAACCAGAAGTCAAAAGCGCACTGGTTTCTCTCGTTATCAAGTAGTAAATAGTAATCATTAAACCACAGCAGGAGCTTTCTGATCTTCAAAGCATATGAATAAAATATGTTACACAGATGAATGTATGTTTCAGCAATCGTGTCCGATTCCATTCCTTGGCGATTATCAATTATTTTTCATTTGAATTACTAGTCAACGATTAGTCTACTAATCGTTCACCCCCATTGTCATTATCCCCAAAACCCCAAAAATATTGTAAAGGCATGCAAATTCTTCAATATATTGGTGCAATTCATAGTCTTGTGCATGAGATCACAGCACATGCAGCACCGCGAGATTGCTTCTCTTCACAGTCATATAATGCAACCAACAATGCAACAATGTCAATAAGGAATGTCAATAAGGAGAAAATGGCACTAGCGCCAAAGTTTATTTTTTTAAACTCATATATTTAATATAAAGTCATTATTATTATTCAAACAACTATTGTGAAAACGTTTTTTTTTTTTTAAATGTGGGGCAAATCCATCCACCCGGTCAGAAGTTATGGATCCAGCTAATGGCTAAAAGCCATTTTGAAAGTGTTGGCTTCCAAAATCAAATCCGTTCATGAACCTACCCTAGAGCATTAAATCACAGATTCTGGGACAAGTCCCATCCGTACAAATTTATTGCATCAACCCAAAGGATCTGGCGTGGCGAGGGGCGCTTAGGCAATTTATTCTATCCCGACACTAGTGTTCCAGGATGTAATAAATTATCTAAGCAGTACTGATGATTGTGTATTTGTGATTTGAGAAGCACAATCACAACCCCAAGTTGGACTGACCGACAGGTGCAGCTTGTGGCGGTGGGGCTCCGGTCTTGCTCCAGGGTCCAGTCATCTTGTCTGATGAAGAGATCATAATCACCTCTCCATCCTCCCCCACGATCTCCTTGTCAGACTCCTCTTCCTCCCGCTCCTCGCTGGCCACAAATTGGAGACATTCAATCAAAAACATTCCTGCAAAATGGCAGTCAGGACTGGGCAGCAACATTGCTGCACTTCTACTTTCGATTTGAGTCTCTGAAATTCTGCTTTTTAGATTGTGCTTTTCCTTGAATATAAAACAATTTTTTAAAGATGCGCCCATAAGCATGATGACAGCTACAACGAAATGGAAAAATGAAACAGCACCTAAAGTATAAGAAAGACTCATGTCCAGGATCTTTACTAATGCTGAGGAAACGTTCCATGAAAGATGCAACATGCTTATGATCAAGTCATCTCAATAGAGACTGCAAATTTACTCAATGCATTATAGGGCATAATCTAAACAGTCTAAAAAAAATAAATTTTAAAAATTGTTTGAAAATGTACAGTATTCACTATTCACTGTATTTTACGCAAGACAAGCGGACCTACGACACCTCACCTGATCTGCAAGGACTGAAGCCTCAGACCACTGTAGTCCACCTCCTTCTGCTCCTCCATCTCCTTCCATTCCTCATCCTCCTTAGCAAACACACAACATCTCAGTAGGACGTCACCTTTCCCTCATGGGACGACAATCTGCAATGACTGCCCTCCAATTCAAGATCAGAGCAATAAATTCAGATTGCCAGGGCGAGTTTCGAGCCTGCCCACTGCCAGGCAGTTGGAGTGGGTATAACCAACAAAGGACCGACCAAGACACGCATCATGATATACAGCCTGCGGGTGACTAATCACAGAATTGCAAACATCAATTAAAGTTACTCAGCATAACCAATTATTATGCATTTTGGGTTTTTTTGCAATTGTAACCTATGCAAAAAGATGTATGTTTATATAATGCAAACCATTTAAAATGTTGATCGATTATCCAGAAAATTGACGTCATTGAACTGCCCCCTAGTGGGAAACGTAGGAATTGTGTAATGTGTAACTTGTGTAAAAATAGAATATTGGCGAATAGTGCAAAATTTGCCTAAGTTACAGTCCTAACACACACAGCATCCCCATTCAATTACTTACCGGCTAGTAAAAGTTCCATTCAATTTCCGTTACTTATGGTGAAATAACGGTCACTGGACAGTGGACATATTGATGCCTTGTAAAACATGCATATTGATGATGCTTGACCAGATATAAAATGACTACAAAACCTGTGGTAAACCTGGTGGATCCGGAACAGATACATTCTGAATACATTCTTGGCAGTCATATAGTTCAACATCACGTTGAACTAAACTGAACATTATGAGCCTCTGGCTCCTCACTGAGGATTTTGTTTCCTTCTCTGAAACATGAGAAACATTCAACATGTTTCTACATGGAGTGGGAAACGTTTAGAAAGAAAAAAACAGGGAAATATTGAAAATGCATTCATTCGAGTTGTCGAAAGAAGTAACTGGTGGAGCAGCGGGCAACATTTTGAACATGCCGGGTGACTCATGGCAAATTACGTGTGACTCATTTCTTACACAACCAGCAATCATCACCCCTTTCCACTGTTCGTTGTCAGCCAACCACCCAAATCCTCCATGATGAAGGTGTGCTGACTGTCACTGAAGCACAAATAGGGCCGCAGCCTGCAACTAACAATTACTTTGATGATCCCATTTTTACAGCTCATCTGTTGATTCTTTAATATCACAACTAGGAATGTCAATGATTTAAATCGATAATACATTATGGAAAACATTCAACACAATAATTTGTACTACAATACATTTGACCCATATATGCACGTTGCACCAACCAAGAAGAATCCTTGTCCATAGTTGCTCCAGAATATCCCAATAGCTCTTCTCTCCAAATAGGATTTGAATAAAAGTAGACTTACTTTTTTGCTATTATGAGTAATGATAAAGATATACTCTCATTTTTTGATACATCCTTTTTTCCCCTTAAGATGCTTAATTAACTCATTCAGTGCCAGCCCTTTACAAATTCAGCACATCCCAGTGTCGAGTTTTTTCAACATGAGTGCTTTTTCAAGACCCATAGATAATACATTTCTGTCCTTGTCAACAAAACATAGCAAAGGGAAGTTCAGACGTTCCTTTATCATCAGAAAAAAACTGCTTGTTTCTAGCCGTTTCCATTGTATAGTTAGTCCTCAGAACATGGGCGGGGATCTCTAAAAATGCTAATTTCTGACAAAATCCGGAATAAATGCAGATGGTGGCCATATGGCACCGCTATACGGCCCTTCAATGGCCCGGAGGCGGTTTATGGTGCCCTCTGGTGTACAGAAGCGGCACTGCCCCCGATTTTTTTTCCCTTGCAATAAAAGTGAAAGAACTGATAACGCGTATTTGGCACTGAATGAGTTAAAAACAACATAATGCCCACTAGTCTGCGCCACAACTCAAGTCACGACAAAAGGTCTACTTGGCAGCTGGCACGGTAGACAAAATGATCAAACTCATGTTTGTATTAAATTCATGTTCAAACCTGCACTTAAAAAAAACAAAAAAGCCGTTGATTGAATCTCAAAGTTCGTACCGACGGCTATACTATGCTTTTTTTGCTTGTATATGCAAATGTGGCATATAAAGCCGCCAATGCTTGAATTCAATGCCACAGAACTTCTGACCGCATGGCAACAAGGAGGGCAGTGACAGCCACTAGTGACGTGCATGGCTACTGCCAGCTTATGTGGGGCATCAGGGCAGATTGGCATGCAGCAATGCCTGTCACATGATGCTTCCACACAGACGCCAATGGACAATACCGGCGATGCCGTCCGAGGTCACGTCATTCAGCATCAGCTTTGTTTACAGAGAATGTTTTGTACATTCTCCGTGTACAAAATGCGTACCAACAAATGGTGTGGGGCTGGGGGGGGGGCAATAGTTGAAAAGAAAAAAAAAATGGGATATTTTACAATACATAAAAGAACTGATACATAATTGATTAATTTACTAGCATTTTTTAATGTTTTTTTTTCACTCCATTGATTCCAATTAGTCCAAGATGACACATTGTGTAGCCACAAAGATTTGAAAGTAAAGGGAATAGAAAGACCCACATTGGCCATTTTGTTTGTAAATGAGTATTGGCAGGTTGCGAGATAGCAGAAGACTAAAAGTTAACTCAAAAAGTATTTTAAGTGAATTTGAATGTGCCCATATCTGAGCTAGACAAATTCAAAAGGTAAATGGCTCAATACAGGGTGATGAACCAGTAGCATTCAACCAGACAATATGGAGGATTTCTTTAAAAGAGAAATCCCATTTGCCAATGAGTTGATTTTTTTTAATTAGAGGAATACAGTTGAAAGTGGGCCTCAGTCTTTGGCCGTTCACTCTTTGAATGCAGCCGGAATTTAAACATGCCACACATTAGAGTGGAAACTCTGCTCGTGACAGCAACATTTTGGACACGCATCTGATAACATAGTGACAGTCCCTTGTGACGTCAACGACCAGTGACATCACATGTGGAGGTGGCGTCACACGCACCTAGTGACACCACACGTGGTCTCGGGTGGATGAATGCATGACTGTGACGTCACATCGGACTATAGAGAGGCGGCAGACGGGCCCCTAAAGAATTATCCACCTGATGATGTCTGCAAGCTCACCTTCTCCGGGGGGGCGTCCGGGTCTCTGGGCAGCTTCTCCTTGTCTTTCTTCGGCTTCTTGACAGCGGCCGCCGCGGGTGTGGCCGGGCAGTCCCCGCTGTCCCCGGCCCGGGAATCGCCAGCCCGGCCGTCCTTGCCAGTGGCCTTAACGCCCTTTTTCTTCTTCTTGTCCCGCTTTGCGAAGAAGTCGTCTAGGCTCTTCTCGGAGGCTACCTCCGCCATCTTAGCAGGCTAGCAGCGGTTATCCGACCTAGCAGCTGCCGGAGACTTACCTCTAACCAAGGGGGAGAGATACCGTGGGGTCGCGCTGGACTCCGCGGATTCTCGAGAGACGTGCCGAGGGTGGACTGGAGGGGAACTCCTGGCCGGGACAACTAGTTAGTGATGATAACTAGCTGGCGGGGAGTAGCAGCTGCTCAACTCACACCATGCGATGAGAGAGCCGCTGCGAACCGGAAGTAGCCGGTTGGCGGCCCGGAAGTGATGGGCATGCGCACGATACTGATGGGCGAATCGTGCTCGGTTTAGTGATTTATATATTACGTACGTATTACTTTTTAAAATAAAATGCACAACGAGCAGTGGTAGAAAGCACAGGTCTACCGACACCTAAAAATAAAAAGAAACAATCAAGTAGACAAAAACATCAAGAGGAAAAACTACAGGAAAAATATAGGTCTAGGACATCTAGTTGGGGCATTAAGGGTAAACAGCAACAATTGAAATTAAGGGACATAATTCACAGAACACAGTTGGCTAAATTTGAAATTAAAAGAAATATATTTTGTGTGATAAAATGCTGTATTTTGATGTCGGGTTTTTATTTAAAAATTTGAATTGAATCAGAATTCTGAACTCAAGGTTTTATCTGCTTAAAAATATATATTTTTAAATATACATATCACACAAATCCAAGAGCAATTTGTTACACCATCTTGAACGTAATGAACTGCTCAATGACACTTGAATGTTTTCAAATGTCAGTGGACAAGCTGTTGAATTAAATAGTATTCTCCCTTGATCTCCACTTTATTCTTATCTTTCCTTCCTTCTGATATCATATTTTAACTACATTTATTTTGTATTTTGGAGCTCTCTTGTTTAATGCAATGGTTTGTAAAACGTGTTTGCTGTGAGGGACTATGCTATTTATAAGCATCTGCTTCTGCCTAGGCAATGGTTCTTAGCAGGTAACCGGTGTATTGTGCAGTCCAAGTAAGGAATGAGGCTTTACCCCAGGTGAAGGAGTTTCATTATCTCGGGGTCTTGTTCACGAGTGAGGGGGAGACGGAGAAGGAGATCAGCTGGAGAATTGGAGTGGCAGGGGCCGTACCGCACTGTTGTGACGAAAGGAGAGCTAAGCCAGAAGGCAAAGCTATCTGTCTACGGAGCTAGCTATCTTCTTTCCTACTCTCACCTATCGTCTGAATTGTGGGTCATGACCGAAATAACTAGGTCGCGAATACAAGCGGCCGAAATGGGTTTTCTTCGACGGGTGGCTGGAGTCTCCCTTCGAGATAGGCTGGGAAGGTTCAGTCACGTGGGAGAGACTCAGAGTAGAGCAGCTGCTCCTTTGCCTGGAAAGGAGTCAGCTTAGGTGGTTTGGGCATCTGGTTAGGATGCCCCTCAAGCGTTCTCCTAGGAAGGTCCTAGATGCATGTCCCACTGGGAAGAGACCCCGGGGCAGACCAATGCTAATGTTGTCACCTTGAAAAAATGAAATTGATAATTAAAATAAATGTAGTTGCATGGAACCAGATCAACTGCAAATTCCACAAGCTGTATACTTTAAGTTGTAGTATGCCCAAGTCTCAGGTTCCTCATCCAAAATAATCCATCGGAATTATTAGTTGGTGGACGACACATCACTGCTGCCGGCGTCGGTTCTACATGTGAACAGGAGATAACGCAAAGCGCCTTGCGAGTCATGCTGCGATGCCGCCATCTTGGATAGGACAAAAACGCCCAATACCTCATTGGGAGCAACATAATTCCATGTGCTAAAACACACCGCATATTAGTAAGTTAATAATACCTTTTTAATCGGATCCAATTGTTGAATACAAGAGGAAATTCTTTAAATTATGGTGTACTCCATGGTACTGTAATCAATTTGTTGGATATATCTTGAAGTAGAAAAAAGATCAAAAGATTCATCATTTTTAATTTTTCTTATTGGGGCAGTTGTTCTGCTGAGGGTTTTTAAATTGATCACTGGCTGTTCCAACAACCAGACGGTTGAAGACATAAGGGTTGGTAGTTTTGATTCGATTGGAAGTTCCTGTTAAGAATATTCAAAATGGATATAAAAATCTGCGTATCTCAACACGTCTCTGTATGAACCATATTTGCGCCTTCTACACATGGAGATGAAAGCCACAAAGGTCTTTATATCCTGTAAGTTGGAGTGGAATTGGAGGCACCAGCCATTATGGGACTGTGTAGCTTGGCAGGACCAAATGAATCAAATGAAGTTACCGAATCACAGCGCAGTAGATTTGACAAGTGGCCCACATCTCAATTTGAACAAGGCTGCCTTAACAGGGCGCTAACTGGCCCACTCAAATTTGTCTGTCTGATTGGTTCAGACCCACTGGACCGTCTAGTCGCGTGTAATGCATGGACGATTCATTAGTTCTGGCTTGCCAGGCTAACAGGTGTGGCTATGTGACTCACATCAGACGCTGGCTGTGATAAGATTTTTTGTGGCATTGGTTTCCAACTCACACCTCCACAACCGCCACACGGCTCCATCCACGGATGAATTTGAGTCGAGGCTTGTAGAGACAGACAGGCAGAAATTGCACCAGGGTTGACCAAAATTCATGAAGAAATATACCACCCAGACTTGAGTGCGAAGACACCATGCTGCACGTGTGACTGACTCGAGTTGAATACATTCTCAATGCCCTCATAAAATAACAGTAAAGACCGATAGATGTTAGGTTCCGAGCCCTACTCACTAAGAGCACCGCCTCTCACAGGTTGTGGAAACTGTTAAAGTGAACTAAGCATTGGCCGCAGGCCTACATTTACTTGAGGAGAAGGACCACTAGTACTCCATAGTGCAATGTGAACATCGACCATTGACCAATGCTCGAGTACTACTATTATTACTACTGCAGTACTACTGTTGTCTTGTAATATAACCACCATGCCATTATCATTATACCAGTAGTATATTATTATCACTACTGTTATGCTATACTAGTAGTACATTGTTGTTAATACTACCATTACTATTATTTTGCTCAAGTTTCTTTTGTTTTCTTTCTATGTTCTGTTTTATTACTTGCTGTAGCAAGGAGTGAACATATAACCAAAGTCAATTTCCAATTTCCATGTGTGTGCTTACACATTACGGCAATAAAGTATTTCTGATACTGATTCTGATCTGATTCCAGAAGGTAAAGGCTTGGGTGTCCCTCGGAGTTGGAACATCACTGCTTACTAGTGCTGAGCCCGTTGAATGGATGAAATTAGTTGAAAGGAGGAGGCAGCATAGCTTCCATGTCGACAAAAAAAGCCAAATGCGAGTGAATATTATAGTTTAACTAATATGTTCAGTATTTTATGTGATAACGGCGTGAAACTTTGCACAACTGCAAACTCATCCTCCAGATTTTAGGGCATTCGGTGGAAAAAGGACAAATATATAGGGTGGATTGTCCGAATGTGGGCCCTTTTTTGCAGCTTTCTAATGTGGGACAGTCAGTTGTCCGAGGTGGAACAGTGAAATATAGTGTTGAACAGTTGACGTTAATGTAAGAAACATTACCATAGTTTGATTTTACCATGGTTTCACTGATATGCATTAGTTTAGGGAGGAATCACAGCCATTGGAACCTAGGTGTCCCACATTAGGCAGTGGTCCACTTTAGGGAAATCCACCCTAGAGACAGACATTTCTTGAATTATTAGATAGATGTCTTCATTTCCTGGGAACACCCAAGGAACGAGTATCAAATTCAGGCACAGACCTGATCACAGATGTGTTAAGAGACACAGGTGTTGGAGATAATGATGTTATGACACCAATAACGATATTGAAGGAAAATTCTACCGATATGGCCGAAGGCCAAACAAAAGTCTGTCAGGGGAATAATCTCATTGACCTCGTCTGCGATACGGAGTGGAGACGGACACCTGCTCTTATTATTGTATGTAGGGACTACGTGACGAGTCATTTCATTTGCTTATCAACGAAAAGGGGTTGAGCCTCAAGACGTTTGAAGTAGCAGAACAGGAGAAGCGGGCCAGAGAGTCTCGGATGTTGGTGCCGTGGAGGGACGATGAATTGTCCTGAAGTATCCTGAATAAACCCTTGTGAATACATCCACACCGTGTGATCATTGGAGAATCTGGTAAGATTACTTTTGATGAATTGGGAAATTATGTGTATTCGGCAAACCATGATTCGATGGGGAAACATCATAGGACTAATATCTTACGGGTTTAGCAACGACACTACCGAAGATTCATACGTTTTTATGTTTTTTTTCCCTGATTTTTGCTGAGTTCAGTGGTAATCACTTCTAATCACTTCCCAATTTTCACTATTTATATCCGGTGGTAAGTCGTTACACAACCAATGTTTGGTTACACAACATCAACTGCAGAGATTTTTAATCGTAGCTATCTTCACACCCGTTTCGAGCATGCCAAACCAAACGAATCATCCATGCATCGATTCATTGTGGCTTGCCAGGCTACCGTTTCGGTCCATGGGGCTAACCTAAGCTAACAAAGTGCTGCTGCGTGCCAGTGAGTGCACGCAAAGAGGCAAGATAGGTATATCTATCAACTCGACTCAGGTAAGAAGATATTTCAGTATGTGTTGTTTGGTGTTTTCCTCAACAGGGTTACTGCCAAAAACAGGAGTCCTACAAAAACAATATTATTGGCAAATATAAATAAAACATTCTCTTTGGAATCGAAAAAAGGTACAGCATCGCTCCGTAAACAAATAAATCATGTCATTTATGTTATAAGCTGTTACGCTTCGACAGACAATAATACATTTCTGGCGTGAAAATGATTGGCAACGAAAGAGTGAAAGATCCAACTGCTGGTAGGAAATGTACATCAGCGAAAAACAGAGACACATCACCAACTGACTCTGAAGCGTTATTGTTGTTCATTCAATAAAGTTCATTCTGTGTTCTTGTAACAATCAATCTTTTGTTCTTCCAAGAACGACAAGGTCGTTCATACATCAACACCTGTTTCAAGGTGACAGAGGTCCCCATCCACACTATAGGACGTAAGAGAAATAGTCTTGTCTTCCATTCGAGAACAATCTCAAGTTATTCTTGTTCCTCTTCTTTCATGTTAATATATAACAGAAGTAACCAGAATAAAAAGATGACTTTGTCTGTGATATATATATATATATATATATATATATATGGAAATATTTTATCTATTTATTTAAACAGCTTGGAGAAAACTACCTGATGGTTCCCAATGTGATATTGACGATACACATTGGGGTGGGTCTCCATGCTGTCACTACTTTGGTAACTTCAATTAAAGACAGCTGTAAACAAAATCCCACCATTACTCCAGCACAGCGCAGGAGGAAGGTCAGGGACTACTCACATCTGTCCGACTGTATGTCCACTTTGTCCATCAGTTTGCGTTCCTTGCCCGGATTCAGACCAAATTTGGCAGCTGCCTGTAGAATGCGGCACCCGGCGATCAAAAACGATCAAGTTTGATAACAATCAATCCGTGGAGGGCACTATAATGACTGAAAAAAATTAACCCGGGACTGCACACAAAAGAACACATCCGATGCGTGTGTCTGGCATGGTGAGAACTAATGTATCGTGCTTTGATACAGTGATGGAAAAATATATCCGCAATAGATGTAAATGCCAGCATGAACAAGCAGAAAGTGCCTAACAATGAATTACAAATCAAAGAGTATTCTAATAAAAGGCAGCAGCCATTCTATAAATGTCACGTGTGTGTGTGTTTGTACTCACATCTACACGTCTACAGACAGCATGAAACGGCATATGTTGTGCCCTGCAACATTAGGACTCCAGCATTTTAAGGCAACATGAACCCACTGCATATTAAAACACTGGACTTGAAGCAACACTTGGCAATTTCATGTTTTGAATCTGTTGAGAGCTTCTCCACCAGGACGTCACACACACAGTGAAGGATCGTCCACACACAGCACCTGCGGCCGCCTACTGATCATCACAGGAGATCTGGATGATGTCACGCTGCAATCACGCAGATGTCCGTTAAGCTTTCTCGCAAAACAGGGAAAACCTGCAGTTTGCCGATGTAGCTGGAGTGTACAAATACTACTCATCCATGTTGGTCTCTAATGGGGAGTTGTTAGATTGGTGGTAGAACGTTACTATACCATGACTATACAGTCATTGGTCTTACGTCCTGTTCTACTCCACCTCTGGCAGGTCTTCTCCGACACTGAAGACTCTACACCTCCATCCAGCTCTATTCCTGCACGGGGTGCCTAAGTTGAGTACTTCACTATTCTCCACACAATTTTTGCCAAAAACTTGGGTGAAGACTTCCGTAGTGTAATACATGTACTAAACTTCAATCACCTTCAACTGACTAAATAATGTTATATAGTGTAAATATGATCAACCTTTGACAAATTATCTGTGTGTAAAAGTAAAAAAGGAATAACCCTTCCTAATGCCTTTGTTCTGGGTCCAATAATATTTGTTGAATTATAATGTCTTATTTTCTAAGCCACCTACACTGCAAGATAGCCTTATTCACTCAGCAAGCAACTAGAAGCACTCAGAGAGTGCAAACCCGCGCCAAGGCCATGGGGTCACTAATGCCAAAACATCTAGACGCTACAATGTTACTTATAGGCTACAGAAATGCACCAAAATTGAATTACTTATTCGCTCTTGGTGGTACGCGGGATTATAAATATTGTCGCAATCTGCCAGAGGAGGGATGCAAACCCGGGTCTCCATCTTGGCAGACCATAGGGCTAACCGCTACACTATCTGGGCTGAGTTAGTACTACACAGTAGATTGTTAGTACTACACAGTAGGCAACTGCTGCGTGTTGCTGGAGGTGATCGCAATTTGTAAGCTCATAACAGTTGTCAAACTTGACGCGACCGAAAACATCTTCTGCTGGGCGCAGATAATAAAGATCTAGCTGCCATGGATTTGAAAACCATTAAAAGAGTTGCCAAGTGCTCCTTAAAGCCATTATCACTAGTTCTATTCCAAGCCTCTTCTCTTGTTCTAAGCCCTTATCAGACTCCTTTCCACACCCAGGTTACAAAGTCTTTGCTGTGTTGTGCTCGATCCAGCAACCTGGCCACACGTTAAGGCATTTGGAGCAGACGCCGTGGACTGCGAGACTTGAAGCAGCGGGACTGCTAGCCACGTCTGCTCGGTGCTTATATTGCTACCGCAGTCTTTGGTGGTCTCGTTGCGCTCGCTGTTCACTTGTTACACATCTTCATTTATGAATAACAAGTGGGTATAAAATGACAGCAAACTTTTTAGGTCCATTCTGTTGTTCTTGCAGGCAGCAGTAGAGCTCCTAATGTGCATGGAGCCTCGAGGTGGGTGGAGCCTTGATTTGTGTAGCAGCGGTAAGATTATATAAATAATATCAACAAACCCTTGTGATGGCATTGGATGCATTTTCACTTGTAGCCCAGAATTCAGAACTGAGTCCCCCCCCAGATAATTCTATTGCACAAAAAGGCTGCATCGCTGCTATGATGCAACCTGCTAACTAATATCGGCTGATGTCGGCTTATGTCCAGGGTTGGGGAGGTTATTTCTTTAAAAGTAATCCCTCACAGTAACAAGTTACTCATTAAAAATTTTAAATCAACAATATAATCCCATTACATAATTTTAAAAGTAGTGTAGGGATTACATTCCATTACTTGTGGATTACTTTAAAATACAACTTTAATACAATCAAGTCAACAATTTTATGCATCCCAATCATTATTAATGTCTTCAATTCTGTGTTTTGCTGCTAAATCGTGCTCTATCAATGTGGCTGGTGCATCACATGACATCCTGGAAAGAAAGGTTCTGCCGCATGCTCATTGACAATAGCGACAGAATATGTCGCCATATGTAAGTATGAACCCACATGTAATACCTCATTCCAGGCAAGTGCAATTTGTCATCTCTGTTTACACATTTTAAAAAAGTAGCTGTAAGGGACTACAGTTACTATTTTAAGTAATCTGATTATATGTGGTCAATTACACCCCAACCCTGCATATATTAGGTGGACTGCATTAGCCAACACAGCTGTCAATCAATGTGACAAAGTGATAAGCGGCCAATCAAGAATAATTTGATTGCAAAGCAGTGCTTTGTAAAAAAAGAATGGAAACACAGCTCTGAAAATTCATATTAGGGACCTAAACAAAAAACTCATCCAGTTCCAAACATTCAATATGATTATTTGGGTGTTGATGCGTGCAATGCGCCAGAACCAACAAATCGTCCACGCAACGCTCACAACGGGATGGTTTGGTGGGACCAAATCAGATTGTCGTCCACGCTCAGGTAATCCAATCAGCGCCCCATTAAGTTGGGTCTTGTTTGAATCGAGACGTGAGCCTGCATGCCACATGTCACACCTATTGCGCTGTGATTTGATAACTCCATTTGATTGACACCTTATTCGAGCCTTCTTTATCCAGAGAAATGATCGCTCCAGTCACTTGCGATGCATGGACGGTTCTGGCTTGCCAGGCTAACGCGCTGGAGGTCTAGCTGATTCCAGTCCTCTAGTGGCAGAAAGTAGATGGCAGAATAGCAACTAGTGGGGGGCTTAGCGGGGGTCTAAACTGGGTGTGGCCGGCATGGAGGCAGAACTAGATGAAGGCAGAGAAGAGAGCTTGGAATGGCCTCTGTGTGGCTGGAGGGTGGGCGAGGCCTCAATGTGGGTGTGGCAATGGTGTGGGGGCGTGGCCTAGAGGTGGGCGGAGCCCTTATCTCTGTTGATGAACAGTGTTTCCTGGCAGAATGGGTTCACCAGCACCACGCTGTTGTTGGCTGGAGCGGATACATCCTGCGCACACACAAATATAGACCGAAAACCACATCACAATCAGCTTCATTCATCATGTTGCACATACAACACACAACAGTAATACCAGTAACTAAGTTACAGTAATCAAAACAGTATTCACATGAAAGTTACTTATCAAAATCACTTTAGTTGCTATTTAATTACTCAAATGTTCCATCGTGCGTGCTGCCCAGTAGCTCAGTTGGTTAGGCAGAGCGCTGGAAAGCACGCATATGCCTCAATGGCGCGGTGAGTTGGTAGTTCGAATCTTGTCACCGATGTATTTCCCGCTTGTCTGCCCCCCATCTTCGCCTGTTTCCGCTAACCCTAATAAATAAAGCTTGGGGAAAAAACAGCCAGATTGGGCTGGAAAAAAACATTTAAAAAAAAGATCCATCGTGCCCCTAATTTGCTTCAACTGAAAACAATAACTCCATCAAAATATTGTCTTGCACATTGTGCCATACATACCACACATATTACTACTGTGTCACTTTCTTTTATTTTTTTTTTTGTTATTTTATTGTTATTACTATGTTATGATATATGCACTTCACCAGAGTGCATATACTCAAGTCCGACTCAAATTCCACGTGTGCTTTCTGCTTGCATATGCAATGTGCAAATATGGTTGATTCCTGAATGTGATGGGTTTGAACTGTGAACACACAGCTACAAAGTATGAGAGAAATTAATGAATCACTGCAAATAATCTTGCTTCTCTCACACACACACACCTACGTCATGTTTTTTTAGCACATAGATCATGTGACAAAGGTGTTAAAAACATCACAAGGCAAGCAACTTTGATGGCCATGTTCGGAATGACCCCTATGTTTGCTTTTTTAATATCTACGTCAATAATGATCTAATGAAAAAGAGATGCTAGGCTGACACTGTCAGTGATGATTGGGCCTCTTATTAGTGTGAATCTTAGCTTAGTGTTTAATCCTCACTAATTAATGATCAGGGACACAGTCATCAAATGTGAGATGAATTGTGGGTAATTAAGTCCTGTCCATATTATGCATGGATGTGTGTACGTATGTGTGTCTGTTTGCACGTAACTCAGTCACGAGCTGTGTTTCTAGCTGTAATAATATGTGTGCATGTGTGTCCAGGTGTGTGTGTGTGGGTGTGTTTGTACGTGTGTGTCCAGATGTGTATGCACTTGTGTGTGTGTGTGTGTGTGTGTTTGTGAGTGTGTGAGAATGTAGGGTGGATTGCCCTAATATGGGCCCTTTTTTATAGCTTTAATGTGGGACAGTCTGTTGCCTATAGGGTGGAACAGTGAACAGTTGACCTAATGTTAGGCACATTACCATAGTTTTATTTTACCATAGTTTCACTGACATTCATTAGTTTAGGGAAGACCAGAGCCACGGGAGTTTAGGTGTTTTTTACGTTATCTTTTGGGCGCAAGCACCGTTTTTCATTCTTTATTAAGAGAGATAGTGCAGAAAAGCCAGAGATGGTAAGAGAACCCGCAGCGCTGCTTGACCTTTGGTCTGGTGGGCGCGCTCCACAACCACTCTGCCATCACGCTCCCCCATAAATAATAATAATAATTTTTTAAAAAACGTTATCACTAAATGGAAGCAGATCTCCACTTTTATCTCCACATTCAGGGCCATGTAGGCAACAGGTCGTAATATAATTCTTGGCCTGGCTCTAGTCCTAGTGATGTTGTTATCTAGCTGTGCGTCCAGGTGTTTATCTTTGTTTATGTCTGTGGGTGTATCTGTGTATATATATCTGTGTGTATGTGTTTACCTGTGTATCCAGGTGTGTGTCCAGGTGTGTGTCGAGTGGTAGCTCCACCGCGTGGGTAGTAAAGTAATCCAGGGTGATGGCGTCGTTCCAGTAGCTCAACTTGTCCTGATGGGCAGACGCCTTCTTCTTCCTCCTCCCACAGCAGACGCTCAGCAGCACCGCTAGCACACGGTGTTGGCATGTTAGCACAAACGACTCACAACCTATCCTGATGATTTCTATGTTTTCTTCTCTTGTATGTCCGTTCTTTTTAGGCCGGCAACACATGTGAGACCTCTGATTATGAGAAAAAAGTAAGACATCCCCAGTCCACCAAAACAAACGCAGTACTTTTGAGCCAATTCTTCTGGAAAGGTCTACACTTTCGATTCTTGACTAATGGCAGCAGAATACACTTGACGGAAACGAAAATGACAAGCACTTGAAAGGTATGGGATGCACTAGTGAACACACTGAGCCATCTTATTAGTGTTTCAGCACGCAGACAGTAGAAACAAAACAACAGGCACATTTTCTGAGATACTCCTTGAACCAGCAAATGTAAAAAAAAAGATGTAAAAAATCTGGCGTAAGCACCGTTTTTCCCATTTCATTAACAGGGTTAGTGCGAAGGTAGGAGAGATCTTTATTTTTTAAAGAGAGAGATTTAATTTTTTTAAAAACATTTAGACCCTGCAGGAACGTTGTAGATATATGCAGAGTTGGCAAAAGTACTGGGATTTCTTACTCGAGTAAGAGAAAAATACATTTGTAAAAAGAAAACTTAAGTAAGTCTACATAGTACTGATCCAGATAGCTACTCAAGTAAAGTAAAAAGTACAGGCTCTAAAATGTACTCAAAAGTATTTTTGAAAGTATAAAGTACAAAGTATTACAAATAAAATTGTATGTAAAATGCATTTTTTCAATGTTACTTTGTCAATGTTATTGCTTGCATAAATTAACAACTAGACTAATTTAGTTTATATCTCGGGACTAAATGAAATCCACTTATTAACTGGGACTGTACTCGGTACATCAGCGCCCCCTACTGACTAATATTATAGACTTTATCCTACCCCGTCAATGAAAAAAAAAAGTAACGAGCCTGTTTTGGTAAAAGTAAGGAGTAGAAGTACAGATATTTTTGTTAAAAATGTACTCACTACAAGTAAAAAGTAAAGTAAAAGTACAGATACTTGAACATTTTACTTAAGTACAGTACTTGAGTATTTGTACTTCGTTACTTGCCATCTCTGATCATTAATGGAGTCTGTCACTAGCCTTCTACTGAAAAGGAGGCACAACGTTACTTCATACCATTGGGGATTGGAACGAGCAATCACTGGACCACCAGACCAGTGATTGCCAGAACCAGAACCAACTAATCGTCCATGCATTGCACGCCGCTAGACTGTATATTGGGCCTGGGCAAATCAGGCAGACAGCGCCCGCATATGGCGAAATTTGGTATGAGCGACGCAAGACTCGGGCAGAGTTTGGTCGCTTTAAAATAAAAACTGTGCCACAGACAAAACAGCCCCATGTGTATTTGTAATTGTCTAAGAGGGCTACACAGAGAGAAGAGTAACGGTGTCTTTCCACCGGATTTTGTGGCCGCTGGTTTTGGCGGCGAAAGTCCCAAAAATACCATGTAAGTGGACGAGAGGAGACGCGGCATGGATTCACACAAATCACTCGCGTGTGTTTCGGCGGCCAGACAGCTGTCTTCGCCGGTGGGCCGCGGGAGATGAAATAATAATAAGCGGTGCGTGGCT
>OMKY01231691.1:0-11588 GCA_900302395.1 Bregmaceros cantori | reverse complement strand
TCTGAGTGCGCGGATTTGCGGAAGCTCTACAGTTGGCAGGCATCCCAAATAGCTGAGCGCGCCGCACTTTCTCACTTTTGAAATTAGGCTGAGACGCCTCAATCGATGTTTCATGTTTGATTTAATTAGAGTAAACTGATTTGCGTGATTACCCAGCTGTTGTACAATCTCTGACCCTGCACAGACGCATAGTTTCAGCTTCCTCACAACCCGGTGCCAAGTTGACTTTATTCTAGTCCTGCTAGTAACCATTATTTTGAGCAGTTAATTGGACTTTTTACTGACAATTAATATGTTCATTTTTCCCCTTTTAATTGTATTGATTAATATTCTATTAATATTACTAATAGGATTCAAACAATTCTTTGAGGTACTCGAGTAATCGAGACAAATCGCATGATCAAATAATCACCTTTTTCGGAATTGCACAGAAGTTAATATGACAAAAATGTATTTAGTATTTCAAGTTATTATTTTGCTATTTTATTTTGGTATTTCCAACTGAAAGCAATCTGTCTGCCTGTTTTGCAGTTAGTTTTTGTGGAAGCTAGTCACAGATCTTATGCCTTGAGATGAAATACAAATGGTTGTTAATGAAAAAATAAATTACTTGATCATTGATTTTTCAGTGAAATATCTTATTTTCTATTGTATATTCATAATTGCTAAATGTATAATGATTGCTAAACAGGAAATGGAAATGTGTAATCGATTCAAATCGATATTTGAAAGGGTTGAATTTTTAAGTTATTGCTATTATATTATTGATTATTATTCATTATCGCAATCATTTCTTAATTTATCATTATGCAAATGAAATTACCACCATATTGGCAAGCAGCACTAAATAGCCTAATAATTAATGAATGATTGAACATTAAAATTAATTATGTTTCCACTTTCCAGTCATTACACATGTGAAAACATGCCTTTACAATTGGACCTTGTATATAATTGGCATAGTTATTTTTCTCTCTGCCAGTATGTTGTGAACCCACGGCACAGTCTGCGTTTCAGAGAACTCCGGCCAAGGACATGAATAGATGTAATGCATCGCACTTTTTTGGTACTTTATAAATAAAATATGTTGAAATACAAAATGGATGCCGGCTCGTCATATGACTGAGAGAACATCCCAGGCCTTGATGGTTTATGGATAGCAGCGGCTCGCACTGCAGAGTAGAATTTTTCTTTTTCTTTAAGTCACACACGCACACACCCACATACACACATGCACACACACACATGCTTGCATCCGTTGCTATACACATACTATTTTGTCCACGCCATACTAAAAGTTTTCAAAGTCTGAATGGGGTCTCAATTTCATGATAAAATATAAATCACAATAGTTGATGAACTGATTCTTGCACTTCAAATGTAAGAGCTGTCAAGTCTCGTTTTCGTCTGCTTGCTGTCTTGAAAGTGAAAGTACAGCATTTTCACACCTGGTAGACATAAACACACGTTGAGCCTGCACCTTCAGTGTAAACGTGCCTCTTCATCTTGTTAGTGACTATAAAGAATTTTTTTATTTTTGAAAAACTAAAAAATGAAACATGCTTAGTTTTACATTTGTTTTACTAATGAAGTGCAGTTAAAATATCTATTTGTTACCAACCACACCCTAAAGTACTAAACTGTTACCAGTGGCGCTCTGGCGCCACTTACAATAGCCTGGGATTTGCGGTAGAGGGCGCTATGCCCTTCCCAGGATGAGCCATGAGTAAGAAATGCTAATACTAACGACTAGCACTAGCACTAGCACCCATCTTTCCACTCCTGTCTGTTAATGCGTAGCTCATTCCCTCTAGCAGCAAACTGTGACTAGTGACTCAAAACACTCCGTAGTCCCTTCTCCAATACTTTAAATTATTTTTGTGAGTCCAATCTTTACTCACGTTATTCGGCCAGTATCTCTGGCGTACTGTGAGAGTTCCACAACACTCTCCTTGGGCTTAATGCCCAGTTGGCATTGTATCCAGTCCCACCAAGCACGCACGTTTAACATGTATCCACACATCCAAACTTCCATATTGCATGATCAATGGTAGTTGTAAACAGCTACCAGCAGGACCCGTAATGAAAACATTAGGGAGTGGGTGGTAACAAATAGATATTTGAAGTGAAACCATCCAACGCTAGAATCCAGAGGGTGTTACCGTGCAGAGAATCTTATATTCTGTTAGGTAGTGTGAATGTAAAAAATATGCTGAAGTCGTCCTTGTGCGTGTACAAACTCGGCTCAGAACGGACGTGTTTTGTTCACCACTGCATTCTTCCACCACTCCAGACGGCCTTGACTCAGATCGCGGCTGCCGTGTGCATTCAATGCGAGCCACAAATGTGGTATATGTTCATTGTGTTCTATTGCTGAATTTAATTCACCATTCACAAGCTCTGAGCAAGAGCCATTGAAATGACGCTACGAGGGTCAGTGTTGGTAGAACTGCGTTGGCGACCACAATAAGTGACATTATCAATGTCACTACTCACATAACACGAATCATAGCTGCAACGTAGCGCTGCAACAGATACATCTATAAAAATTGATTGACTTAAATTCCAAATAATTTGATAATCGCTTAATCGGTTGATCTTTTTCACCCATAAAACTTAAAACCACGCCTTAAAGATCATTCTTATACATTGTGCAGCTATAAATCATGTGCTGAAACAAACTAAATACACTTTGACTATTGATTTTTATATTTAATCCTCTGAACTAATGCTATACAATTAATCGAAAACGTGATTTTCCTGATTATACATTTTTGCATTTACATTTTTATTTTGTTTCCACCTTACACCAGTGCTTATTAAACGATGGTACGCGTACCATCAGTGGTACACATACCATTAGTGGTATGCCGAGCACATACTTGTGGTACGTGGGATTGCATCATAAAAATTGTGTTTTTGACTAGCTGGATGCGAACCCGGGTTCCCCGCGCTGCAGACTGTCGCAATGCGAACTACACCTTCAGCAATGCTTGTACATGGCAGTATGTCACTGCTGCAACAGCTGCAAGCTGTTTGAAGCACCTCAGCAGATGATCGCAGTTTGAAAAGTAATTTTCAATTTATTTTCTTAAAGGTTGATAAGTAAACGTAAAAAAGTAAATTGCCTGTTCCAAAATAGGCAAAGCAAGGAGCTCATTCAACCTATTCAAAAAATATATCACTCCAGACCAAACTGCAACTCAAATCCACCTTACTCTACAGCTCAGAAACCTGGAAGTTAACCAACAATATACTCAACAGACTACAGACTGTAGACTTCTTCAACCGCTGTCTCCGACGCTTCCTAGGTATCTTTTGGCGTAACACCATCTCCTGCTAAGCTGTGAGACCTCACTAGTCAAGAAAAAATAGAAACACCAATCCAGAAAATGGGTCTGGATAGGATATACACATAAAAAGCACAATAAGTCTATAAAACACGGCCTAACAAGGAACCCACAAGGGTAGAGAAATAGAGGGAGACCTAAAGCCACCTGGAGAACATCCAAAGAACAGGAGTTGAAGGCACAAGGGCTGTCACGGTAGCATTCTTTGTAAAACGTAAAACTGTATAAAATGGAAACATGTACAAATTGATGTTTCTTTTGTAAATTTGTTATTCAAGGAGTTTGGAATCGAAAGAATATTATGAGTATATAATATGCAAGCACATACAAAGAATTAATTTTTGTTCACACACCTTTGCTGATGAGATTATTTAAATGATCTTAATCAATTCATATAATTTGTTGTAAAATAAATTGATGGAAGTGTTGAATGAAATGTGTGTCCTTGTCAAGTAAATATAAATGCAAGTACTGGTACTTTTAATTTAAAAAAAGGTAAAAGTAAAACTAGGTTTTGTTCGGTAACAAGTGGACATATACTTAACCCTTCTATCACTTTTACAAAGCAAATGAAAATGGAATACCACCTGCCTTGCTATAATTGTATTTCAGTTTTATTGTTTAGAGTGCATTCTAAATTTTGTGATTTTAAATCACACTGCACTGATTCTTTTCTTTCTTTTTAAAAGATGTGCTATACATTTCAGTTGTTTATCATCATTATCATATCCATAATGTTGAAATGTTGTTTATAATTTTGTTTTCAATTGTGATCGAAATGATCATGGTTATGATTTTTTTGCAACCAGGGCTCCGAACCGGTTCAAGAAACGAAAACCGAAAACAAATTGTATGGAATTTTACGAGGAGTGGAAACGGAAACAAAAAAGATGTCTTCAACTGCTCTGGAACAGAAACAGAATATTAAGAAATCCACAAAACCGGTTAAAAAAATTGTTTTTTTCCTGTTCTCTATACATTTTAATGCCAAGGAGACTATTTCCATCCACTTTCACTGTCAGTCGTCAAGCCCCAGGCATCTGAGGCTCCATCTTGTGCACAGACAAGGAAGCGAATGTAATGGCGTTTTAAACCGGGGTTTTCACGTTAATAGAGTTGCACTGAAGTTTGAAAGTCCACCAAATACATTTTGTATAACTATATTTAAACTTAACAATGAACAAAATAAGAAACTTCAAGAACAAGCAACATTTTTGTGTTCCGATCTGGTTCAGGACCGATATTTTCGTAGCGGAGCGGTTTCGAGAACGAAAACGTTAAACATAGGCCTGCCTGAACCATTCGGAACGGAATATTTTTAAGAATAATTTCGTTTTCAAGCTCTGCTTGCAACCCTTCTTTGTTTCCAAATGGATGAAAGTTACAGTCTTACCCCTGGTTACAGCCTAATGGAGCGAGGAGATCTCTCTCTCCTTCCTTGTCCCCTCTCTCCCCCGGGGGAGGGGAACGCCCTGCAGCACCAGGGGAGATGGTTGGCACGCGTCCAACCGCGGCCGGTCTCCCCCCAGGGGGTGACGGGCATTTGTCGCTGGCTGACAAAGTGCTGGAATACCACGTCTGAGTGGTGGATGACAGGAAACTGGGCGATCGATGGGGCTTTAAGAAATAATTTGAGCTGCAGACAAGGCGGCAGGAAGACTCCGGAACATTCTGATCTTGTCTAATACACTCTCGGGGTGCGCACCTGTTCCTCCTCATGAAACATTCTAACGATCTGATCTGCTGTTGACATTTTGAAAACACATATTTGTACTGTATGCTTGCTTGGCACCGCTTGGAGCTTTGCCTATGAAAAAACAAATATTAGTTTTACAATCTGCTGTATTTATTAAGGTCAGTTTAAAGGGAACGTGAAGTTTCTTTTTAATCTGGTGCTATGCTTTACTATCTTTTATTCCTCTTTTTTCTTTCCTTTCGTTTTCTGTTTCTCTACATTTTGTTTGTTTGGTTCAAATGCCATATGATGCTCTTAATAAAAATATTTAATAATAATAATAATAATAATAATAATAATAATAATAATAATAATAATAATATATAAACAGTGGTATACATCCAGGTCTATCCAGAGTCGCACACATTTTTTAAGAAGGATGAAGGATTTCTACTGACTAGGCATCTGTGCAGTGCATATTAATGTGAAAGGTTGGGAAGGGGTTAACTTTTTGATAACTTCTAACAGAAAAAGTGTAAACAAATCATTTCTAACTCAGCATTTGCTATAAACTGCAGCAGTTCAACTCATAGCCTGGAAACAGCCTGACCTAAATTAATTAAAAATATGTATTTAAGTAATCTAAAAATATTTCTGAATGTAATCACTTGATCACTTTAAATAGGGTGGATTAGCCTTTTGTGGGAGAGTCCGTTGCCTAAGGTGGGACAGTGAAATGTACTGTTCAACCGTTTGGTAATGTGTCTAACATGATTGAGTTATAGTTTACTTTTACCATAGTTTCACTGATATTCATTAGTTTAGGGAGTCGCCAGAGCCACTGGCTTATAGGTGACCCACATTAGGCAATTCAATTCAATTCAAACCACTTTATTAGTCCCACTAGGGGCAATTCATTTAGAGCAGCATGTAGCACACACATAAAAAAACACATTCCAATACAATCACCCACAACAACACAATGTACATGGAGCGCAGGGAGCTTATAGACCACACATCCTATTTCACCATAACCCTATTGGCTGTTCAGCAGCCTGACTGCTGAGGGTATGAAGGACTTTGAAGGGCGGTTGGTTCTACAGGCTGGCAGGGCAAAGCGACCTGATGGCAGCAGAGCTAGTTCCCCTGCTAGGACGTGCCCAGGGGATGCTAGTATGCTGCCTGCCTTGCGAAGGATCTGCTGGTGACAGAAGGAGCTTAAATCTCTCTGTTTCACTCCTACAATCTTGGAGCACATATTTACAATGCGGTTCAGGCCATTCCTGTCTTTCACTGACAAGCTCTGAAACCAGCAAATAAAAGAAAAACATAAAAGGCTCTCAATAAAAGACTGGTAAAAGCGACACAGGATGACTGGTCTCACACTGAAGGAGTTAAGTTTGCGGAGCAGGTGGATTCTCTGTTGCCCCCGCTTCATAATGGATTCTGTGTTAACATCAAACTTCAATTGATCATCAAAGATGGTACCCAGGTATTTGTGTGAAGGAACAATATCAACATCATCCTTATGTATGGTGCACTTTGTAGCCACATCACTCTTCTTTCTAAAATCAACAATCAGTTCCTTGGACTTGGACACATTCAGGTCCAAGAAACTGTTGTCACACCACCCCTGAGGAAGGGACACCAGCGCTGTGTCATAGAAAATTTCACCAGGAAGCTGCCCTCCTGGGAGCTCCTACAGCTGTCAGTGTACATGATGAAAAGGAGGGGTGAAAGAACGCACCCTTGTGGTGACCCCGTGGAAGTACACAGAGGGTCTGACATATACCTTCTGCTCTCTAGCAATTAAAAAGTCTAAAATCCATAAAACAAGTTGGTGGGGCAAATTAAAATCATGCAGAAGCCTATCTGCTAAAAGGTGAGGTTGCATGGTGTTGAATGCTGAGGAAAAGTCTGCGAACAGAAGCCTTGCATGAGCATTTGGCTGCTCCAGGTGTTTGTAGATAGTTTAATATAAATATAAAATAATAATAAATACTATAAATAATTTAGCATCATCAACACCCCTACCTGCCTGGTAGGCAAACTGTAGTGGGTCAAGTTTACCATCAATGAGTGTCAGGATCAAGCTTTTAACGATTTTCTCAAAAGTCTTCATTGCTAGTGTGTAGTTTTTTAGTAGCACTTTTATACCTGCAGCGATCAGACTGTACAACTCTGCGGCTGGCCGGTAGACCTATGTTTGGACATTATTTATCCCTTTTAACGCGGTCGTACTATTACTATGTTGTTTTTTTAGTGTGCAATATGTATCTTTTTAATTACTTTTAATACAGTTCTTATTTCTCTTTAACTATATCTTATTATTATCTGTTGTTCTTTTCACTGTGCATTTTAGTTGATGTATTTACCTTTGCCTGTATGATGAGCGATGGGATCCTTTGAATTTCACTTCGGGGATCAATAAAGTATCTATCTATCTATCTATCTATGTGAGTGCGACTGGTCTGAAATCATTAAGCTGGCTGGGCCTGCTCATCTTAGGCACAGGTATCACTGTAGATGCTTTCCATATGCTAGGTATCTGGTTACAGTTAAGTGACCTGTTTCAGTTGGTCTCTGACCCATTCCTCACTGATGGCTAGGTCACTATCTGTAGTCAGAGACTCCTTAAGAAGGGAAACATTAGCAGAGAAATCATGCTTCTCAAGGCGGGTATAGAATTGGTTAAAAGCATTGGGGAGATCACTGTCACTTCTTCCATTGATCCTAACGGGTTCCCTCTCACTGTCACTTCCCTGTGTGACGGAGGACATGGTTTTAATTCCCTTCCAGGCTGCTTTGAGATCCCCACTACTGTACTTCTCTTCCACCTTGGCTTTCCTGATCTCATTCCTTACTTCCCTAGTGATTTCTTTCATTTCATCTCCATTCCCTGTGAAGAAGGTACGTTTCTTCCTGTTTAACACATTTAGATCTTTAGTGACCCAAGACTTATTAGAAAACACTGTAATGTATTTACAAGGAATATTCATGTCCATACAAAACCAGATGTAGGAGGTCACAGTTTGTGTGAGTTCGTTAAGATCAGAGCATGAGCCATAGAATACTTCCCAATCAGTAAAATCCAGACATGCCTGTGAACTTAGTCCAGCATCTCACTGCCTTGACTGTGGGCTTCTGACGCCTACATATGGGCTTGTAGGTCGGCATAAGGACAACACTGTTGTGGTATGATGCCCCAAATCCGGGCATGACGAGGCACTGAACCACAGCACAAGTCAGTAGTAGAGCTGCTGTGCTTGTCTGTGAAGTTATTACCAGTATTGGGTATTGGTGCAAAGAATAATCCATTCAAATGTAGAGATTCACGATTCTTCACAAAATGACTTCGTTTATAACAGATTGTCTATGATGAACTATTCACAATAGGTGGGCGGGGGGAGTTCCCAGCATGCAACAGGAGCGTAGCTGCTGGGGTAAAGTGCCACCCTGACTGGAAACGTCTGTGCCAAGACCAGTATATATAAACAGTTGGTTGCCCGACGGTGATGGGCCGATTACTCTCAATACATTTACTCATTTTACTCCCCTTACATTTACTCATTTTACTCCCCTTACATTTACTCATTTTACTCTCCTTACATTTACTCATTTTACTCTCCTTACATTTACTCATTTTACTCTCCTTACATTTACTCATTTTACTCTCCTTACATTTACTCATTTTACTCTCCTTACATTTACTCATTTTACTCTCCTTACATTTACTCATTTTACTCTCCTTACATTTACTCATTTTACTCTCCTTACATTTACTCATTTTACTCTCCTTACATTTACTCATTTTACTCTCCTTACATTTACTCATTTTACTCTCCTTACATTTACTCATTTTACTCTCCTTACATTTACTCATTTTACTCTCCTTACATTTACTCATTTTACTCTCCTTACATTTACTCATTTTACTCTCGTTACATTTACTCATTTTACTCTCGTTACATTTACTCATTTTACTCTCGTTACATTTACTCATTTTACTCTCGTTACATTTACTAGTTGAGTGCACGCATGCAGTCAAGACAGGTATGCATGGACTCAGCCAAGTTCAGTGAAGATGTTTGAGTCAGTGGTGGAGTGAAAGAAGACTTGGAGGTCCATGGCTTCAGGTGAGGAGCTTTACCTGGAGGTCTGGTGGTAGATCAGTGGAAAAGGGGGGAGAGGAGGACTCTTCACAAACAGCCAGGCTCCGAACTAACTTTAACTTAGAGTTAGACTGGGGGGGGGGCAGAAGAACAGCAAGAGATGGAACCAGATCAACATCGGTTAAGCCTGTGATAAGTCGGGTTTAGCAACCGTCACAATGAGAGGATAAAAGCCTGAGGTGGACAATGTTACAACAACTGCACACACAGAGAATATGTTAAGTTGAATTAATGATATGCCTTTATTGGTACCAAGGGTGCAACGATTAGTCGACTATTCACCAACTTTAATATCGAACATTCGATTATAAAAATTAAATGGACAACAAATAATCAAACTTTATTTATATAGCAGCAACTAATCGACTATTGAAATAAACGGTAGTTGCAATTGTCATTTCCTATTAATATTCTGGCTATTCACAAAGGGATTTGTCTACTAATTGTTTAAATAAATCGACGATTGGAAACAAAAAAAAAAACATTAGTTACATAATGTCTACACATACTTGTAAATAATTTCCCCTTAAAAACAAGGGAAGGGTTTTTGGAAACGATTCAGCGTAACAAGAGCAAGCATGACATTAATTTACATAAAAGTCAATTAATATCTCGCATCGCCTCAGAGCCGCTGCCAAAATATTTACACCAAAATCATGGGAAAGTAAAGTACGGCAAAACGCTCAGAGGGTTCCATCCTGGGAGGTAAAAGACACAAGTCAACGTCACCGTGTGGAACTTAACAGCAAGGCCAGAGACAATGTTAGCTTGGCGTCCACGCATCGCATGCGTTGAGTCTGGTAAAACCCGGGCCGGAAAACGTAAAAAAAAAGAAAAAAAACATGTCAATCAAATTGGTTTATCCAGTCACAGCGCAGTAGACAAGTGGCGTGGAGGCGTGGCAACCAAACTCCGCCCACGTCTCGCGTAGCCCGCACAAACTCCGCCCACCTCCCTGCTTGTTTGGTCGATTGATTCCGCACGGACGGCGATCCTGATTTTCCCAGACCCAATGCAAGCATCTGGCGGTGTGCGATGCGTGGACGATGCGTTGGTTCTGGCTCGCCAGGCTAAGACAATGTGACAAGCCATTCAAATTCTCATAATGCAACCACATCATGACGGCGGCACACGCACAGTAGCATGCATGAACACACACACAGACTGGATTCATGCATGGCGTGCACCAAGCCCCTATAAGGTGGACCTGAACCGGTTCAAGGAACGAAAACCGAAAAACAGAAGGAGTTTTACAAGGAGCGGAAAAAAGATTTCTTCAACTGTTCCGGAACAGAAACTGAACATTATGAAATCCACAAAACCTGTTTAAAACGTTTTTTGTTTTTTTTTCGTTCTTTATACATTTTAACATATCCATTTGTCTAGGAGAATATTTGGTTGTGCATCCATCCAACTTTCACTGTCAGTCACCAAGCCCCATGCATCTGGGGCTCCATCTTGTGGACAGACGAGGAAGTGAATGTAATGGTGTTTTAATAGGGTTAGTTAATACCAATATTTTGGTGGCGGAACGGTTCTGAGAACAAAAAAGGTTAAACATAGACCTGCCTGAACCGTTCGGAACAAAACGTTTTAAAAATAAGTGAGTTTTCAACTATGTATTCTACTATAGTAGAGTTAGTAGCTCCATCTACTCCATCAATGGGACTATGTATTTTACTATAGTAGGGTTAGTAGCTCCATCAATGGGACTATGTATTCTACTATAGTAGGGTTAGTAGCTCCATCAATGGGACTATGTATTCTACTATAGTAGGGTTAGTAGCTCCATCAATGGGACTATGTATTCTACTATAGTAGGGTTAGTAGCTCCATCAATGGGACTATGTATTCTACTATAGTAGGGTTAGTAGCTCCATCAATGGGACTATGTATTCTACTATAGTAGAATACATAGTATAGTAGAAAATATGAAGACACAAATACATTGTTCATCATCATTTACCCAAGAACTAGTAATTGTTGAAACTAGTTTGACTTACAAAATTATATTTTCTGTCAAAATATTATTTCATATCCACATTGAATGAAATCATCGTTCAATCTGATTCCACCAAATTATTTGCATTATGGCAATGCATTTTACAGGCATGCAATTCAATTAAGTTACTCTACATGCAATCGACATCCAATAAATTGACTAAATATTTCAACCAAATTACGTGTCATTGCCCGTCAGTTGACATGCTTCTTCCCATTAAAACATACGCCTGCAACACACTGCAAATTTGTTCAAATAAGAGTTTCGTTTTGCTAATTCAGAGCAGCAAGTCCTTGGGTTGGTGAGACGAAAGGAACAAAACACCATCATCGAGCATGGGCTACTTCAGCACGTCAGCGAGAAGATGGATGGAGACGTGTATCTTGCAG
>OMKY01231688.1:0-11232 GCA_900302395.1 Bregmaceros cantori | reverse complement strand
GGCCACGCCCCCCTCTACATCTCTCTGGGCCACGCCCTCGGTGTGGGCGGAGTCACGCCGCCCGCCGTTGAGGTTGCTGAAGGTGATTCTGGCGTTGAGGATGTGGTATATGGGGATCTCTGTTGTTCAACAGAGCAGACTGGACTTTACTTTTCTGTGCGATACGAGACAACGGTGATGTCAGTGATGGTGGATTGTCCTAATGTGGGACACTGCCTAATGTGGGACACCTAAGCTCCAGGGGCTCTGGCTCCTCCCTAAACTATTGAATGGTCGGTAAAACTATGGTAAAAGCAAACTATGGTAATGGATCTAACATTAAGTTCAACTGTCCAACAATACATTTCACTGTACCACATTAGAGAACTAACTGTCCCACATTAAGAAGGTGCAAAAACTGACCCACATTAGGGCAATCCACCCTACAGTTAAAGTTACTTTGATTTTACCATCCTCTCCAGTAATTAGTAGTCTAACATTATTTCATCCAATGAAGTAATCCGACTGAAGTGAATTACTAAAAAACATACTTTTTACTTAACCTTAAGTTTCAGGCTAAAACAATAGTGCTGTTGCATGCCATGGCTTGCCGGAGGCAGACATTTTGCTGGTATCACATACGGTGAAGTAGATGTATACGTACAGTTCAGTGGCTACTTCACCTCCATTATATAGAGGGAATACAATGGAGGTAGGTATGCTGCCACCTTCAGGCGAATAATAGCATATTACCATGGATAAATCAATAACACAAGACTTTTGAGCAGACAATGTTGTGCAAATTAGCTCTCTGTCTGTTTGCTTTAAATATTATACAAAATAAATATAAACGGAGCGAGTGGGGTGGTGTGTTTACTGGTCACAGACGACATCTAGTGGTCGGATTTTGAACTGGCGTGCGTTTTGTGTGTTTTGTTTGCTCGGTTCCTCGGTCAAGTACCAGAGTTGCCATAGGGCTACCATTAGGCACCGGAAGAGTGTTTCCTCCCGACGGGACAAAATGCCAGCCCCCTGTATTTCGCAGGTAAACTTGTCTATAACTGCAGCTGGCGTACCGATCTTGATAGGGAATCCGGGCGGCAGTCTGAGTGTGATAAAGTCTCGGAGTTTGGCAAACAGAGCGTTGGAGATGGCCATCAGGTCAATGATGGGCACCACTTGGTCAGCCAGAGACAGCGGGTGAGACTCACACAACCACAGCTTGGCCTTGAACCTAGACAGACACACAGAGACATACACATTTGGTTCAGATAGGGTGGATTGCCGCTACCTAATGTGGGACACCTAAGTTCCAGTGGCTCTGGCTCCTCCCTAAACTAATGAATTTCAATGAAACTATGGTAAAAGCCAAGGGTTAATTTGAGCCGGAACACGGAACAGTAGGCATTGTATCCAGTACCACCAAGCACACACCTGGAACATCCATCCATACATCCGTACTTCCATATTGCATGTTCAATGGTAGTTCTAATAACTACCACCAGGAACCGTAGCATACATGAGGGGTGTCATTGGCGGAGTGGTCATGGACACCTCACCTAATGCGCCTCCATTCATGTCGAGTTCTTCTCCCCTCATCGTCTTGTCTGCGATGTCTACGCCCAATCTCTTCAACTCAGTTTCTGACTAATCCTATACAATAAAGATGAAAAACCTCCGCATTGACGCCCAAAAAACCATACATGACATCTGTGTAAACCCAGATGTCTGTATTTTTAAAATATTTTTTAAAATATTTGGTCATTGTTTTAACTTGTGTTCAACAGTGATGGAAGAGTTGATGTTAGTCTAGTTTTCATGTGCCATACAGTCCAGCAAATGATTGTTTTGACAAGACACAAAAATACATTCCAATTAAATCATTCATGCATACACACCCACAACCACCCAAACATGTATGCACCCCAAATACACTCTAGCTTCTGGAAGGTTTGTCTACCTCGAGAAGAGAAATAAAGAGTTTCTCCGTCCCAACACTTTTTTATTTCATTGTCAGATGAAATATTCTTTGCACGGCACAGCAATTGAATGGTATATGATGGAAGAGATGAACAGCTATCTGCTAAAAACTGCTAAAATGGTATGCTCAGCCAGTGAAAGGGAACAACTATACCTTTATATAAGCATAAGAAACATTTTATTTACAGGGTTAGTTGTGAAAGTGGAATGAGAGACATTGGGGGAAGACATTGCAGAAACTTCAATGAGGGCAGGAAATCTTGTGACGCTGCCCACACCTGTGTACTAAATAACAGGCACCATAAGTGTGCTGGATGCGGGTGTCTTACCGACTGGGGCACAGAGCCAGCACAATAAGGGATCATTTTGACAAGGCAAAATTCCATGAATCCTCCATGGACCTCAAGTTCAGAATGATGGGAACAATCTTGGTTGGCACCCCATAATGTCAGAGGAGCTCCTGAGTGCCACTCAATTGATTGCTCCACGATAGTGCACAACGCTGCAACCTTGTCTGTGAAGAATCGGTTCTTGCGAAAACTTGCTTGCTCATCGATAATGTCTTTCACCCCGTTCAGCGCAACTTTGTTAAAAACACATGTCCCAGGGCCCCTGATTGCAGTGTGATTCCTAGTAATTTCCACAACTGCTAAGGTCTCCTTTTTTCATGTACAAACAATATGTTGACATGTTAGTTACATTAATGTGGACATAACATGTCAAATGCAAAAATGGGAGATTGATGAATCGTCCATGCATCGCACGCAACTAGAACAATAATTTGGTCTGGATTAAGCAAAAAGTGTCAAAAAAGTGTCAATCAAACGAAGTTATTAAATCACAGCGCAGTCGGTGTGACAAGTGGCACAGAGGCCCATGGCTTGATTTGGATGACTATCTAATTTGTCTACCTGGCTGGTCCAGACCCACCAGACCGTCTAACTACAAAAATGACTGCAGATTGAATTCACATCTTATATTCTAACTATGAGCTATTACCGTTTAGCTGGCATTACGGAGTCCTATTGAAAAATTAAATGAAATGAATTTAAGTATGCAAACTTTTATAGCGCTATCAACGAAATCTGAAATCATACCTGAAGTATAACCACTGTGACCCCTGTTAATATGTGTATTATTTATGAGCAACCATTTACATGTTTTGTTTTTAACAATTTTATAGGGGTCTTTAGGGCTGGAATTGGGATAATTTGGGATTATTCCAGGAGGATATAATTTTTCTTGGTTCAACTCAAAAAAACATGCATATTTTTTTTTCTTTTCAATTCAATTTCTTTTCAATGTGTCTTGTTTGCTCAAACGCGCGGAAACAGAAAAAATATCTATCAAGGTTTATATGGTTTAATTTGACTTAAAAAATATATTTAAGCCAAATCATCATATATAAATATGTACATACGTATCAGTTGAAGTGACTTTGGCGTTAATTTTATTGAATCTATTTGAAAGTAATCCAAAAGTAATCCAAAATCCACAAATAATCTGTTATGTTACTTTTAAAATTGGGTAACGAGATTATGTTACTGATTACAATTTTCTTTTCTTTTTTTTATTATACGCATAAGCCATTAAGGCATTTGCGTGCTTTCCAGTGCACTGCCTAACCGACTGAGCTACTGGGCAGCACCTGATTACAATTTTCAACGAGTAACTTGTAACTGGTAAATAACATAAAAAGTAATAAAAAGTAATAAAAGAGAAAAGAAATCTTGAATCTCTGTAACAAATCCCACATACGCATGGACAAGGCGCTGGAGGAAACACTTGAAAATTGCTTACTCCATCTTTCCATCAACTCAATGAACAAGGTCTGCGTGTTCCCCAAGAGATCAGAGCGGTGGACTCGCTGAATGTGATTACTGGTGAAGGTATTGAGCGGTGAAGAGAGTGCGAGGTGCGGGCTTATGGTAATGACGAATTGGTAAAAGCAGACATTGCACGGCAATCTGAGCGCTGGCCAGCTGACTAAGGAGTGCTCACAGGAGTAATGACTATCGAATAAGGCAACAGACCATCTCATTACCGAGCTGCCTTTTGTTGGGGGTGCCAAGAGTTGAACATGAATCGTCTTTGCAATGTCAAGGGAGCAGCAAATTAGATACATGGATACAAGAGCACAGGGGAGGGTCATTCCTCTTGTGTATGCAGAAAGAAGAATTTTGCTGAAACCTGTGGATGCTGGGGGATTTGGGATTTGCGAATACGACAGTACTACAGTACAGTGTAGTACAGTATAGTATTACACATTAAATTAGCAGTGTTAAATCAACACTTAAATTGTTAATGAGTGTATTTGGTCCTTATCAGATTTGGTGTTAAATTAACTCTTTCAGTAGTGTTACATTTCTAGAGTAAAATGAACTTGAAATTGAGTAAAAAATTAACACTGGCTAACATTGTACAGTGTTAATGGAATGTTATACTACAGGTTAAATAACTCTGGAGAGAGTTTATGTCACTCTGGGCATTGTTGATAAATTACTCTACCGTGGTGACAAATCAACTCTGAGCTGTGTTGAAAAGTTAGTCTACATTCGTGACAACACAAGTCCCACACCGCGAGCCAAGCTTTCGGAGAACGTCCGCGAGGACGCTCGAGACGAAGACGAGACCGCGGGGACAAGCACGCCAGCATAGGAACCACCGGAGGAGGTCCCCCCCCGTGAGGGAAGGAGGACCAAGGGTCGGGTGCCGCATGAGTCAAGACGCAGGGAAAATGGCCGCCTTTAAAGTTTGAGAGAGGATGAAGTGGGTGGGGCTTTGGGCGGGGCTTAGAGTAATTGACACAGCACATGTAACTCTGCAAATGAACACCAACACTAGTAAATGTTCAACTCCATCTGTCGTAATAACAACAGATGGAGTTGATGAACGTTGACACTGCATATTTAACACTGCGAAATGTACTGTGTTCTATATAAAATATATAAAATGACCATACGGATAATTCCTGAATGGACAATAAGGAGAACCACTGCTTGAACATTGGAATCATAAACATTTATGTGAATTAGGATCTATGGGTGTTTGTTTTCTTTTTGTTTTTTGTCTCTATTGGGGGAAAAATGCTAAATTGTTATTAAAATATGTATTTTGTTCCTGCCGGACAAGAAGATCACCTCTGAGTTTTGGTGGTCAGCTGACAGGGTGGTCCGATGTCTGGTGCAGACAGTGCCGGTCCGGGGTAAAAGTACTCGTCATCGGTCAGCATGCAAGGTTTGGACAGCACCGCACACGATGTGTGAGAAATCAGAGCCTGGACAGACACACGCAGCGAGAACTGGTGTTCATTTCCTGCTGGATAGTCAGCGTGTGCATGGAAGCAGCTCAGTAGATAGGTTAGACAGAGAGATACATGAGAGAGGAAACTGGAGGCGAGCAGCACCACTGCAGCTTGGCCGCTACTGATAACCCTGGCTGAATGGCAGCATAAAGGTAGCCTGGCGAGCTAGAACCAACGCATCGTCCACGCATCACACATCGCTAGGCGCTTGCATTGGGTCTGGGAAAATCAGGGTTGCCGTCAGTACGGAATCAATCGACCAATCAGCGCGGACGTGGAAGGAGTTTGGTTGTCAAACCTCCACACCACCCCCCACCCACTGCGCTGTGATTGGTTAACACGATTTGATTGACACGTTTTTTTTATAAACGTTTTCTGACCCTGGTTTTACCAGACCCAATGCAAGCATCTAGCGATGTGCGATGCGCGGATGATCCATTGGTTCTGGCTCACCAGGCTAGTGACAGGATTAAATCGGAAACTGGGATGAAGTGTCGGGGGAAGACATATAAACGACGTCCATTGTATTTGGCCTTACATAATGTACGTGAAGTGGTAAGTAACTAATACCACTTGACCGTACGTATTCATATACTTCACTGTATAAGATGATACCACCAAAATGTCTACCACCGCCACGCCATGACAACCTACAACGAACCAACTCACTCACCCCATTGTTGGGTCCTATATGTTGCTCGGCTATACCCAAGAAGTTCTGCAGAGGAGTCTTCCCACCTGAAAACAGACACAGATAACCAGACTTGGATGAAGTAGAAGAGGTAAACGCTAAAGTTAAAGTCAGCTTTTCCCAACTGGATTCTATGAACAGGTGCTGTCAATCTTGATTGAGGAGCTGTGTGAATTAGATTATCTGGCTGTACATGGATGAAGCAAATTCTTCTAATGCTTATTTGTGTTACGGTTTCATTGTTACTAGAGAACCTGGACATACTTTTATAGACGTGTATGTTTATGGACTGCAAGTACCAACATTTAAGTTTTGTGCTGCTTTTCTTTCTTTTTGTGTTCACCTTGTTCATTACCTGTTGATCTTGCGAGAGTTGTTTCATGCCCAACTAAAATTCCATGTGTGTGTACTGGTGTCATGTATATGCAATATGGCAAATTAATCTTGAATCTTGAATTTAAAAAAAAACAACACTCAACTAGTTTCCTTGCAGCCTGAGGTGTCAATTTACAATCATGTTCAATGTTGTTTCTTGAACAAAAAAAATGTGAATTCCCCTTGGGAATGAAATATCTAGGGATGCACCGATACCGTTTTTTTGAAAACCGATACGAGTATGAATACTTTAATTTCAATACTTGCCGATACCGAGTACTACCGATACCGATAGCCCTCCCAAAAAAAATAAAAAAATAAAAAAATAAGGTTAACATTTCTTCTACGAGAGGTCTGGCTGTGTGTGCAAGCCATGCACACAGCGTGAAGGGATTTGTTTGTGAGTGATGGCAGTTTCACAACTCTCAATTTTGGATCAAATTGTTCAACGTATTTAAATGATTCAAGTAATTTCAAATACTAATACTATAATAATAATACTAAATACCAATCCATCTATGTCAGTGTGTTTTTAATAAAATTATTAATGTTATACTTTATTTAGTTAAGAAATTGGCGCATTATTAATGTGATTTGGAAATATTTGCCATTGTTTTTGCACCCAAATCCTCAAAAATAAGTGTGAACGATTTGTTTCTGAATAACACATCACGTCCCGGGACTTAGCCGAGAGCGGCTAAAAAACATGGCTGTCGGGTGTCTTGTCTCTCCAAACTTTACACAGTTGGAACAAGTTTGAAAATAGTTTGTAACGTTTTACACGTATCGTGTCGGACTACGATCATGCCCACTATGATCACAATCTCGTTTTAGCTCGTTTAACACGCCATCGGGAGTATGGGGATGGCGCTACGGCGTTGCCCAATGCTACGATCGTGACGACGGAGGAGGAAGAGCCGGGCCAGGACACTCTCCGCGTTCGTTGATGCTGCCGTGGTCTACGCTGCACGGCGAGCAGCAGCATGAGAAGAAACTCAGACTCGGACGCGGGCGGATGGAAAGGGGGTCGAGAGCAGCAGAGAGTGGCGGACAGAAGACGATCCCCGGACAACACCCGCAAGCAAGGCTCGTTCTCCGCCACCGTCCCCCGAACGAGCTGACCACTACACGGCCGCACCAATGCGGCACCTGCGTTACAACACGGAAGCTATAGCAGTGAAAATTATACTTAAAACTATTATTTCATTTCATTTAATAAATAATCCACGCATCTATCTAATGACATGTTGCCCCCTACTGCCCAAATGATGCAGACTAACAGCGCATGCAGCGCGAGTCTCGGTCCTCCGGAGGTGGTATCGGTTCATGGTATCGGTTACTGTTTGACGAGTACGAGTAGAGTACTCAAGTTGGTATCGGGGCCGATGCCCGATACCGGTATCGGTGCATCCCTAGAAATATCCATCTTTTAATTTATCCATCTATCTATTAAGTAGCTTTCCTGCTGCAAGTCTCCAGCCCTTTAAAGATACATGTGGTAACTTTAAAGTGACGTGATTTGTGTTATTCAAACAGAATTGAGCAAGCTTGGCATTGTGATCCAGCCCAGAGTACAGTCTAGGCGGGATGAGGAAGACTACTTTGGAAAAGTAATTATGTTGCAAGTTCCTTCATAGAAAATTGAATCAGTAACATAATCCCATCACACTGTGTTAAAAGGAAAGTAAGGCTTTACCTTCATTGGCTTAGTGGATTCATTTTAAATAAAGATTAGTAAATATTTTGTAAAAATCAACATATTTTTATTTGTTCTAGCAATGTTTTAGTTTTCTTCAGGACCTTTGGTTCTAGCCTTGGTTGGGTCCGATAGGTGATCAGTCCTTGTCCTAGTGATGAGCTCCACGTTGGACGCTCCGTACACCTTGGGAAGTCAAGAAAACACACGGTCAATGAACAATCCCAGGGTGGACGACGTAAAAATGTAGAAAGGTACTGGTGCACCCAAAGGACAAAATATTAGAAGAAAATAAATGCAACGTTATCAATGAAATCACATGCAAGACATGCAATAAAGTATACATCGGAGAGACAGCGGAAGGGCTAACGAGAGCCAAAAAACAATTAGCATTAGAAAACAATCTTAAATCTGCCATTTCGGACTACTGTAAAAGGTACAACCATCTCATGGACTGGGACAATGCAAGAATCATCACATCAGAGAGCAACAGATATCAACGATGGATAAAAGAAGCAATAGAGATTAGGAAGCGTGACAAGGACTCCATCAACAGAGCAGAGGGATCGTACACTCTCTCGCGCGTCTGGGATTCGATCCTGCAACGGCCCTCGCATGGGGGCGGGCGAAGTCGGGCTGGCGGGAACATCGGCCGGAGCACGCCCACAAGGAAGTGATATAGCTACGGCGTCGCCATGACAACAGTACGCCAACTCCATGAAGAAGGCTGTGGCATCGCAGCCGAAACTGTCGAGGTATTTAAAAACCTTTATCTGTCTTGAATAAGAAACTAATATAATTGTATGTAGAAAGGCACGTTTACGCGCCAAAAACGGGGGGCTACGACTTGAAGTTACTCACTCGCTATGGTCACATGTTGTTCTGGACCAATTGGATGGCTGCATTCACTGATAAGTCTGTCAAAAATTAGGAAATGGAACAGATTGCGCAGATTTGAAGAAGTTTGGGGGGCACAGATAAGCATCATTTTGGTCTGGAATAGCACAGCACAAGTTACCACCATCATTTTTAATAACGCAATAGGTGTGTGCTCCCACTGAATAGACAAGTTCAAGAATAAGTCCAAATATAGGCGCCGGAAGTCATATTGAGCCTCAAATTTTTACTGGGACTACCTGCCAAACTCTTCTCTTGGTTGCATCGGCAGTGGTGGGCAGACGTGCACATTACAGGAATTGGTATTAGGACTACATGTAATCAGATTACAGTAATCTGATTATAGTATCGGTTTACATCAAAAGAGAGTCACTTCACAAGCTCAGCGCGAGCCAGGTCATTGATTGTTCCGACCTGGTGAGAACTTTGAAATATGCACATCCCAGTGCTGTCATTGTAGTTTGCCAGCGCGGTCTCTTCTCCGGGGGAGCATCAGAATTAATGTGAAGGGAACCACCCGGGGAAGTGCATTCCCAGCTCATTAGCATGTTCCCCACAAATCAGCCCAACACAGGACAGACTTCATAAACCAGCTTAGCAGTCGGTGTGAAATATGAATGATCTCGGAGTCGCTTCTCGGCCCTGATTCAGACTACACTTTGAAACTGACCCAATTGATATGTCGCTCGATCAGGACTAGTGAGCTACTCAGACTATAGACGAGTTTACCCGCGAAATACAGGGGGCTGGCATTTTGTCACGTCAGGATGATACACACTTTCGGTGCCTTATTGCTGCCTATGCCAACTCTGGTACTGGACTGAAGTCTGAGCACACAAAACACACAAAACGCACGCCAGTTGAAAATCCGACCACTAGGTGTCGGTCTGTGACCAGTTCTGGACCAATAGGCTGGCTGCTTCTACTAGTTGTTCCAAAAGGAATGGGAAAATGGAACGAGTTGCACTGATTATTAAATCATGCGTTTGTGGGTCACAGATCCGCACGAGAGCATTTGGGTGTTGAATAGCACACGGCAAGTTACCACCATCCGTTTTAAATAACCTTGTAGGTGTGTGTTCCCACCAAATAGACATGTTGGAAAAATTGCCAAAAACACAGCAAACTAAATTACACCGGACGTGACGTGCAGACACCGGAAGTACCCCCCGAACTCCTCTATAAACCCTGGACGTATGGTCAGCCTAATTTGATTGACATTGACATTATATATATTTTATGTTCATTACTTTTTATATTATCCCCACTTAAATGTAGGCTGAACTATATTGATTTACATACAAAAAGTTCAAAACTTTAAAGCATTCTCACGTTTAATTCAATACATTTTTCAAGTCATTTCTTTCCGGCGTCAGGTCCCTTTTTTCATTTTTAATATACAGAATTAGTCGGAAACTGGGTTGAAAAGATCGGGGGTAGACATCACAGACAATCCGGCGAGGAGAACTCGCGCTGTGATAGAAAACACAGTGTGATCAAAAAACCATTACTATGAATGGGGGGACGTAAGGTACAGCGTCTTTAACCACTCTCAAGTTTAATTTTAAAACTCCACTACAAAGGCCTAGGGATTTTGTGGGGGGAAAAGATGTGGATATTTATGCCAATAACTTTGTTTCACAGGTTTTAATCCATGGCTAGTTGAAGCAGGGAGAATCGGCTATGAGCCTGATTTAGGTCTGGTCATCTAAGGGTTAAATTAAGTGCTCAATCATCAGAGACGGCAAAAGTACCGGGATTTCTTACTTGAGTAAGAGTAAAATACATTAGTAAAAGAACTACTCGAGTAAGACTACAAAGTACTGATCCAAATGGCTACTCAAGTAAAGTAAAAAGTACAGGCTCAGAAATGTACTCAAAAAGTATTTTTGAAAGTAAAAAGTACATGCTCTAAAATGTACTCAAAAGTATTTTTGAAAGTATAAAGTGCAAAGTACCACAAATAAAATTGTATGTAAAATGCATTTTTTCAATGTTAGTTTGTCAATGTTATTGCTGGAATAAATTAACAACTAGCCTAATGTATCTTATATCTCGGGACTAAATGAAATCCACTTATTAACTGGGACTGTACTCGGTACATCAGCGCCCCCTACTGACTAATATTATAGACGTTATCCTACCCTGTCAATGCAAAAAAAAAAGTTACGAGCCTGTTTTGGTAAAAGTAAGGAGTAGAAGTACAGATATTTTTGTTAAAAATGTACTCACTACAAGTAAAAAGTAATCACAGAAAAAAGTACTTCTAAAAGTACAGATACTTGAACATTTTACTTAAGTACAGTACTT